>CM019063.1:155816447-156016744 GCA_009667805.1 Leptobrachium leishanense | reverse complement strand
GAATGAACACTTTGTGTGTGTGTATGCTCATGTATTACCTGCCAAAAGGCTCTTTCATTTCTTCTACAGGAAGCAATCCCAAGCCAGGTTGCTGACATGTGAAATGACTGATGTTCTTTAGATCAGGTAGCGTCATATTCCGCGTTGGTGGAACCATTACTCCCTGGTGAGTGAGCAGAGTCAGCAGGTTCTGAGAACTGGAACCTCTTGGAAACTCAAACGGCGTTATGCTCTGTGAGAAACAAAACAAAGAATCAATGAGCATCACCAAACAACCTTAAATGCAGTTAATTAGCAAGAAATGACAATTTCCATTCAGTTAACTATTCGCAGGCTCATTTTTAACGGTCATTAAGCTCATGCCCCATCTGACCTAGTTTCAGAACGAAGAGTTTCAATCACAATTTTTGCCATATTGTTACTGCTGCCAGTTTTTCATTTTCCCCTCTTTTTTGATAGTTTAATTCTGTGCTGTTTCTCAGTCTGTTCTGCTCCTCCCGTTGTAAATTCTTTGGGCCATATTACATAGTTGGTTCTAACTTAACCAGAGCTGTTGTAAACTTCCCAGAGCCATTATAGCCTATGGAGCTTTTCAGTTTACAACAGCTCTGGTTAAGTTAGCACCAACATTGTAATACTGCCCTTTGTGTGCAATGGTCATCTCTCTAAACTCTGTATTTCTGATTCACAGCCACACTTCACTTCCATCCTCCACTCTGCTGTCCCATCCACCCAGCCCCTATCCTAATTTTATAGGCTCCTTTTCTCAGCTGCTTCACTCCTCTCAGTTTAACCTTATCGTGTCCAAGCTCTTGGTCTATCATCATGCAGTGTCTGCTATATTCTCTCCACACTCCCTCTGTTCCACTTGTCTTAGACCCTTAGGCCCCTATTACATTCTTTGCGCAATTTCGTTTGCGCAGCGCAAATTTTTTGAGCGCATCATCCAGCGTTATTACGCAAAAATTAACGTGGTATTCCGATCCGAACACATTTTCTCATCCGTCAAAAAATAAATCAGTATGCGGACTGTTTTTTTCGCGGGATTCAGCCAATCAGAATTAAAGGGATACTCTAGGCAACATGACCAACGAAGCTTTTTTAGGAGGTAATGATGCCCGGAGTATGCCGCCCTCTGTCCCCCCTCCCTCCGCTCAGCGGTTCAGCTGAAAAAGCTGAAAACAGCTGAGAGAGGCGGAGGAGTTTACTCCGCCCTCCCAGCTGTCAGTCATCAGAGCGGGATTCAGATTTCCCGCTTCTGCCGACTATTGCCGAGTAGGAGACGTCATCGCGCTTTCAGCACGATGACGTCTCCAACTCGCCGCAGTAGCTGGCGGCAGCGGCTGAGGGTTAGTGTTGCGCGCATCCTCTTGCGCGCAACACTAATCCTCAGAGGGAGCCGGGAGGAAGCCTGCCGATTGGCTGGCTTACGTGAGAGGCGCGCATGCGCGCTTCTCACGTAAAGCAGAAGGCAAGAAGAAGCAAGAAGGACGGGAGCGGAAGAGGAGGGAGGTGAGTATAAAAAAAAAAAAAAAAGACGCCGCTGGAAACAAGTGGATTTTAGGGTAAGTATTACAGTTACATAAAAAAAAAAAAAAAAACCCTAACGGTTTATTAAGGGAATAGGGATAGAGTAAGATAAAAAAAACGGGGGGGGGGGGAATTTTTGAGTGGAGTGTTCCTTTAAGAGCCTTAATTGACATCAATTTACCTTAATTGACTCAAGTTTTTGCGCCTGTCAAAGTAAATCTGAGTATACATGCTGCAGCAATAAAAAAATTATGCATGAATTCACAATTTTTTTGTTTGGGTATGTGTAGAATGTGTAACTATACTTTGCTGTATTTTTTTTTGTTCTGGTGTTTTTCTTTTTCCGCCAAAACGTTCCAATTTGCAGTTACCACCAGCTTTTCAAAGACGTTAAAAAAATGCGTGCAAACGTCGTTCGTAAAAAGATGCGCATCGATTGTAATACCATACGCGTACCAGCGCACGAACAAATTTGCGCTCACAATGTTAAGTATAGGACGTGCACAGTTCATCACGCTCGCGCAAGTCCATCCGCGTTAAACGATAACGCGCATCGTTTGCCCAAACGTTGTAATACGACGTTCAGCACAAAGGGTTTTGCCCCTCGCACAAATGCACATTTGCGCGTGCAAAGAATGTAATAGGGGCCTTAGATTGTAAATATAGTCAAGAATGTGGGGAACAGACCCTCAGACAAATGAAACGTGAACCCCATCGCTCAGAGCACCAAAAAAATGCAGTCCCAAACTACACCAAATACGACAAAAAATACAAAGAGCAGGTGATCGGCGCTCCAGCGTTCACAATATAGAGAGTATCTCTTGTATATAGAAAAGTACATACATATATGACATAAAAATTTAGGAATATTCAATATATTTGACCGTTCATAGTTCGTCAAGATTTTCCTAAAAGAAAAAGATATAATAGTGAAGTCCAGCTTTCACAATGTAGAAAGAAAGGAGGGATGCAACGAGCAACCACTCTCCTTTCAGGGGCTCGCATGAGAATTGATCAGGACCTGTGGACTACCCGGGATTTCGAAAAGACACCAAGGCTACATGACAGGTCAACCGCTGAGGGCTATTGGGTGAGCCGTTTGAAACACCCGCAGGCGAGGTGATCGAGCCTAACGAGGCTCTGGAAAGTGTGAGTGGATCCATCCCCCTTTCTTTCTACATTGTGAAAGCTGGACTTCACTATTATATCTTTTTCTTTTCTTTTAGGAAAATCTTGACGAACTATGAACGGTCAAATATATTGAATGTTCATACATTTTTATGTCATATATGTATGTATTTTTCTATATACAAGAGATACTCTCTATATTGTGAACGCGGGAGCGCCGAGCACCTTCTCTTTGTATTTTTTGCCTTAGATTGTAAGCTCATGGGATGTCTGGCTGAGCACTTGTATAAAGTGTTGCATTTGCAGGACAATTATTCTACAGGCAGGGCCATCTGTTCATGCAGAATCTGTTGACGCTGTATAAGTACTTGTAACTGTAACCTACCATTGTAAATGCACTTCCACTGACGCCTGAATACAGCCTCTTCAGTACACTCCCTGATGATTATAAACACAGAAGACTACTGTGCATTATAGCTGCAGTCTCCTGTAAAACTATTCTTCAAACATGGAAATCTCCCGCTTCTCCTGCTCCATCCTTATTCAAAACTAAATTATATAGGACCCACATGCCATGGCTAGACACATTAAATAATAAAACTTTGTTTCCATTTTTTCCCCCTCAACCTGGCTAAGTTCTATACATACTGTACATTAAACCAGGCCAGAGACAACAGGTCAAATTCACACTGGAACTTACCCAGCACATGGCCAGATCACGAAAGACTGCCCCTCCGCTATAATACATAATAATACAATACACCTTTTCACATTCACCAATTACCTCCATGGCAGTTCTATACTCTGGAATTTTTATCATCTGCAAAATGATATCCCATGAAGCACTTAACGGCCTGCTGAATGGGTATTTGTTTTGTTCAGTTGGGATCATTTTGTTATTATAGATTTGCATCCTGTCATTTATTAAATGTAAACATACAATTTTTAAAAAGGAGCTATTAACTCCAGAGGCGTAAATAGAAACCTCAGGGTCCAGGTGCAGGAATCCATGAAGGCCCCCACCCTTAGCCAAAACATATAGCAGCCCCCCCATCATTCCCAGGCACTGGACCCATCCAGGTCCACAATGCCGACTCCAGACAATCGGTATCCATTATTTTCCAGGTCCACTACGACCACTTCAGTCTATCCCATTTTTAATGTGATGTGCACCATGTGTATCTCAGCTCCACTGCAATAAAACTCACAGTAATGTGTGCTGTGTATGAGCGAATCATAGGTGAGGCTCTGGCCCTTGCAAGCCACCCAGGTGAGGCCACAGCCGGCTGAGTGTGGGGCCCCTGAACTCATGGGCTCGGTTGCAGTGGCACTCTCAGCACCCCTGTTAGTTACGCCCCTGATTAACTCCTTACGACACACGCAGACTGAACATGAATTTCATGCTACTCAGACTCCTAGCATACCATTATATACCTCATACACTTGGATATCACATCTTTCGTCGACTACTGCTTGTAATACCCTGTTATCCGTGTAAACCAAACCAGTAACCGCAGCGATTTGGCAAACTGGTCTAGTTATAGGATATAAAAATATCATACAAAATTGATGCAGAATTGCGTAAGTACCTTAGTAGGGGAGCCCAGTATGGTAGGCAGTGGGCTCCTCTGCATAAATTCTGATAATTTGGGGGAGGATCTGAGAGGACGAGCAGACTGCATGCCATGGCTTTGATGAGGCTGGCCGGGTGAGGGTTGAAGGTCCTGGGGCATTACAGGATCAGAATTCTGTTTCTTGATCTTCTGCCGGCAAGGCTGAACATCTGAAAGGTTAGGCGCACTGTGTAGACGTGATCCCATTCCACGGGAGGTTTGTACAGGAGCTGGCATGCCTACGTACATGCAATAAAATGAAGATCTTGAATTCAAGTTGTTGCTTAAGTGATTTGCACGTTAAATAATTACACCTCTACAGAAAATTATGTATGGCCTTTTTTTTCTTAGATTGCCTTTAAACAGAAAATCCGAAACAGGTTTAAGTATACATAGCACTATTTGCTTATTATTTGGAATAGTCACCAGAGGTAACACCTTTTAAATTCAAACATTCTGCCTGCAAAAAAAAAGTGCATAGAATGGAACCTTACGGATGTCACAGTCTAAGGACTCGGAGTTATTGCAGGAGATGGAAAGGGGTCACACACAAGCATGGGGATTGTTACATGCACTCTTACTGCATAGCTATTCAAAATTCTAAATGATCACACATTGTTTAATATATGTACACACATACACAGAGAGATAGCGCTTAAATAGTTGTTTTATAATATTACTCTTTCTATAATGGAAATAACCATTGGTGCTTATGTGAAGCACAGACAAACATTTTCCTCCCAATGTGCACCTATAAAAAGCCAATGTCTAACACTGAACCTTTATGCAGTTTATTGTTGAGTATGTGGAAGAATATTTCCCTCTATACATCGCAGAATACAACATACATATACTTCGATGTCCAAGTCATACCATAAACAGGGCTCCTGTTTCGATGTTCTAGTCCCATGGGGCTTGTGCTGATATTTTGTCTAGGTTTCTCTGGGATGGTTCCAACTTCAAAAGCAAGGAGAGATATCCAGATATTAATAAAACACAGGAACAACATGCTATCACACCAAGGGCCCTATTATGATATTCACGCTAAAACAGGGACGCTAAGGAGAAAAACTTGCACTTGCAGGTTTCTCCTTAGCGCCTTGTTTTAGCGTGATATTATGGTGCAGGCGCTAAACCAGCAGTCTGCACAGTAACATGGCGCTAAACCTCAGGATGCTCAAGGCAATGCTAAGTACCGCCAAGAGCATCCCCTCAATGGAGTCCATAGGACTCCATTGAGTCTTCCACTGCCGATCACATGACCTGCAGGATCTCACCTCACAAGATCCAGCAGGTCGGCGTAGTGATTCGCAGAGGGAGACTGGGAGACTCGTTCGAGCCGTCGTTCGAGCTGCGGAGAGGCGAGTATCTGTTTTTGATTTTTTTTCTGGCTGGTGCAGACCGATTCCGCAGAAGCGGTATCCGTTAGCACCAGCTCCTAGCTGTGTTTAACTTTTCAGTTAGCAGCAGCGGGGCGTAATTAGCGTTAGGACTTTGTAATCGTAACGCTAATTAACACTTTGCGCCGCCCATGTTAAGCACAGGGAGCGCAAAGCACAGTAAGCTCGCGCTGGAGAATGCAAGCTCTGATACGCTAACGGGTTTTTTAACCCATTAGCGTTCGGAATGTAATATGTGAGGCCTGCGCTGGGGCAACCAGAGCTACCTTTAACACTCACACAGCTGAGCGCCAACATTATCGTTAACTATGTAATATGGCCCCAAATATTTAATAGGAAATAAAACAAAAAAGTGGGATTTTAAGTAACAAACCAAACTCTGATCTTAATAACAGAACATATGTTGTCCACAATACAGGGTTCTATGTGATCATAATCTGCTTTACAGTGTGTATGACTGAGAGGAGTCTCATTATGTTTGCAAATTTCTCAGCACTAACAAAGTACAAAGGAGTCATATATAATGTATATTAAAAAATACAAAGGAATATGACATCCAGAACATTCAGCATCAATCCCCTCCCCAAAAAGCTCACTCTCAATTGCTTGTGTAGTTGTAAATATGTACCTTGTCGAGAGGGAACATATGGCTTTGCTCCACCAAAAGAAAGCCTCCTTGTTGTGGGCGCAGAGGTACTTTCAACAGGGAAAGGGGGAGATGCACCTGCTTTCATAAAACTGTTGGGACTGGTACTGCTGGACTTCCGGACCGCACCTGACCTGCAAGGATACAGCCAATGCCATGGTAATGTACATGCCACGAACAAATGTGTATAGTAGTGTAACTACCCTTACCTTAGCTCTACATCATGCCACATATTGTGATCCCTTCATAAACACTATGGGCACTATTCCGTACCCCACCCTAAAATTGGGGACATCAACGGGGAAAATCTTCGTCTGCAGGTTTCCCTGTAGCGTCCCCATTTTACTGCGATATTCCAGGACAGGTAATAGCTGAGCACCACGCCCCAAAACACAGCGCTGACTGCTTTGATACTCATGGTAGCACTTCCCGTCGCCACGATTATCATCTCCAGGAGTCCATAGGACTCCATGGAGGCTCGCGCCTCCGGGCTGTGAGCCCTGCTCTATCTCGCTATTTGTTCGCAGTCTCACTCTGCTCCCAACGATGAGAAACAGCAGATCGGGCCCCCGTTCTTGCTGCATGATGAGATGTGAGTATGGGATTTATGGGGGGGGGGGGGTTTAAGGGGTACTAAATAACATTGCAAATGCAGAATCGAGTAGCTAAAATTTTGTCTTGCTTGTCCCAACGGTAATTAGTGCTAGCCCTTTGTAATACCTTACTTATCGAAACTATAATTAATGGCTGCGCTCCCCATGTTAAGTGTTGGATGCGCATAGTACAATAAGCTCGTGCAAGTTAGCGCAACAACCGATGCGCTAAGTGATTTCTTACGGGTTTTTCATCAGTAAGGTAATATGGGGGGCATGCGTTGAAGTCACTTAACTTGGCGATAATGTTTACACATCTGAACGCATAGTGATAGATATATATATATATATACACACACACACACACACACGTGCACCTCACAAGTTTCACGCTCGAGTTAGCCATGCGGTAACTGGGAGGTTAATTCAGAGAAATGTGATACTCTGGAGAACCTTTGGAGAAGTGAAAATTCTAGGTCAAAATAGCCGATTTGGAAATGGAGATAAATTGAGAGAATTTTTCTGGTTTGGCCATTTTGACCTAGAATTTTCACTTCACCAAATGTTCTCCAGAGTTTAACCTTTCTCTGAATAACCCTGTATGTTTTAAGCAGGCCTCAAAAGTTCCACCAGCCTGCTCGCATTTGGTGAGTGGAAATTAAGTGAGGGCAAGTGGGAATGCAAGACTCAGGTGGCACAATAAATTATTTTGTGCTGCCTATACTGCATATTCTGCTGGCGGCCATGATTTTTTTTTTTAGGCCCAGCCGCTAGCTGTGGCATTCAAGATGGCCAGAGGCCCCCTCTGATGACATCAGAGAGGGCACGTCGAACGTCTGCTGCCCATGCCTGCCCTGTCGGTTCTCATCTGGTCCCTCGCTCTGCTCACACTGGGGTCTGATGTTTGGGTGTGCCTGCATCTGGTGTCTGTATCTGCGTATACATGTATCTGGTGTCTGATGTCTGGGTATTAATATTGTTATTTATTTTTGTAACTTTATTCTGAATAAATCATTTAACAGTATCATTTCATAAGATAATTTAAGAGGGTGTGTTTGGGGGCAGAGTTAAGGGCAGGGTATGGGTTAGGTGGGGCAACTGGTGGGGAGTAACTCAAGGCCTGGCTAGTAGCTTGGGACTTAAAATTTTGAGCCCTGTTAAGTATTGCGCTAAACATCAACAGTAACCACTTAACCCGCTAGAAAGCGTAACAAACAACAATATGTAACATCAATCAGTTTGATTTTAGCAGTTGATTTGAACAAATTAATAATATTTTTCACAAAGTATGATCACGGGTCTGCAGGAATTGTGCTAAAACCAATAGCACACTTGAGAAGGATGAGACTCGTGATCGGACACGTACCTGGGTGGTGTGTACTGGTTGGAAGATTGAAGGTGCTGCTCAATCCGACGATAATTTTGAATTTGTGTTGGGACAGGAATGGGTAATGACTGCTGGCCAGACCTACTGCTAGAAGCATTGGGTAATCTGAGAATAAAAAGAAGTTGTGAGAAAGTCAGGAAACAGAATGATTGTGTGTGATTTTGCATGACAGTCACAGGAGCACTTGACCACTAACAAGTAATTCTTACCGGGATGGGCTGGGGGAGCTGTTGTATGGTGGGGTTGGGGATGGACTTTGAGCCCGATTGTCTAATCCTGTAGATGTGAGCAGGGACCTGTAGAAAAACAGTGAAATAAGGAATCTGAAAAAGATTCAGTTTTACAGAAGGGAGCAGAGCCACAAGTTTACTCCGAGCTAGTAATGAATGACCTTGGTACCGGATTGAACATGCTCTTCTAAAACATCTGCGGCGTCAAGGTTATTTATCACTGGTCTAAACTAGTTCCAAAAGATGCAAAAATTAAAAGACACGAGGAATTACTGTCAAAATGTCTTACCCGCTGTACATTAATGTGTCTGGGATGGGTCTGCCTGCAGCTGCCTCAGCAATCTCTCCTGGAACACGAGTAGGAAATTATTATTTATATAGTGCCAACAGAAAATGATTATTATTAGCCGTACCATCAGGTCTTAAACCTTTTGATTACCTTAAGATACAACTTTCAATTGATCATAGTCAAGTGAAAACAAAACAAAAGAAAAGACAGAAAAATGATTCACTCCCTTCTATTGCTTTTTTTCCCCTCCTCATTTCATCACTATATAACAATACTATATGAATAGCTATCAGATATGTACTTGTCGTACGTTAATGGCCTTCATCTGTCATTACCAAGAATGTTTTGTTTACAAAATAATATTATCAGAACAGTTCTTTGAAAGAAATTCACATTAAAATAACAATCCTTCATAGAGACTCTTATACGGAGATCATTAAAAAGATGAACATAATGTAAATTTGTTGCACATTTCATTTATTTATCATTTTCCTTATTGTGTATTTATTGTTGGGGTGAAAGGTTCTAAATTCTTCTTGCCGTATTATGAAAATGTCCTTTGTGTCACATACAGTAACAGTGAAAAAGATAAATAATAAAAAAATTCAAAATATCCTGCGTATAGCGATTTTTATTGATCACAGTGAGATTACTAGAATCTTAAAAAATATAGGACACAAAAATTATATCTTTATGTGGCAAAATGCCGGTATATGGAAATAACAGCAACACCTTGTATCTCTACTGTACAAGTATTTTTCAATAATTATAACCCCCTGAATCTTATCCCTGTACAGGAGTGAGTGACCCCAGAGCTCTCCCTGTGTTCTGACCTCTCCGTGGCTGTTGTAATGCAGCAGTAAAGTCTGTTGAACATTTTACTACAGTGAGGGTGGCTGCTGCTGTTTATAGCTTCTTTACATTACTACAGGGTGATGGGAGAGAAATCTCACAGTGAAATGTGTTTCTTCCCAGGGAGAACATTAATACTGCATTGAAAACGTATGAGAAGAGGTTTGTATGCCAATTTTTGGTTTTCAATGTATTAGAACGCAGATACAGTATCCATTGTTTTGGTGGTGAAAGTGTTAAGACGATAGAGGATACTCCATCATCTTTATTTTTGTGATGTTTTAGGATGTGGAATTGGTGCTTTTATATTCAGAGTTATTCAAATAGATCCGAATTGTGGCCAAAAGGTAACCGAACGCTGAAATTCAGCGTATGGTTACCTTTCCTGGCCATTCGGCTATCCAGAGAGCAGGCAGTTCGCCAAATGTTGGCAAATTGCCTGCACATACGGTGCCTGTTCGAGGGCAGTGAAACCCCCACAGTGAAGCAATGCTTCGTCTATTAAAAGAGCAAAAACCAGCAGTGAAAAGTTGCCGAATTGCCCTGCCATTCTGTGGTTTCATTCAACAGGTTTATTCAGGAGAATCCCATAGGCTTCAATGTTAAAAATATTCCAGTTTTAATTCAATATCTAATAAACCGTTTAATATTATATTCTGCAGTAAAAAGTCTCTTTATAGATTTTTTAGGATCTTCTAGGCATTTTTCGAAGGTTTTTTTTGTGTTTTTTTTATATCGTTTCTTTTTTCTGTAACAGACCTTTTTATTATCATTCATTGGATCTTATATGTCAATTTCAGACATTTTCGTTCTGTAGTTTCTTTGCAAACAGCGTTTCACTTTTCACTCAAGGGTGGTTTTTTTTTTCTTATTATTTTTATCTCCATTCGTCTGCGGTGTCTGGTTTTTCCGGCGGCTGCTTGGTTTTCTCCAGCGTGTTCAGCAGGGTTAATCCAGATGTTTTTGCGGGTTTCGGTGTGCGTTCGCCAGGTTTTGCGGTGAGTGTTCGGCGGGTTTGCGGCGGCTTTTCCCTGCACTACGACGGCCCTGTGGTGCTTGCTGAATACACCGCAGGGTCGCCGAAATGGGATCGCCAAATCGCACCGAATTGAAGAGAACGAAACGTCACTGAACGTGCGGTGACTTTCGATTCTCTTTGAATAACCGATTGTTTTCTTTTTTCATTTTCTCTTTTTTAACCTTTTCAGTCCCTAACAATACATTTGGAAAATGTCCAAACCCTCTGACTTTGGTAATAAACAGATTTCAAAATTCCTGGAAAATAGTGCCTTGCAACAAAACTAAAGGTAGAGGTGGTGGTTAAAAAAAAAATATTAAATAATTAAAACTAGTCTGAATCTGTGCTTTAATTGTCTGGGAAGCAGACCAGACTATAATTACTGTGTTCAGACTCAGCAAAGTAATTAGCTACCAACGCACAAGGAAACACTTCACAGGGACATGGGGTGAATAACAAAAGTACCACAATTGTTCCATTAGCCTGTTCATTTTATTGTGCCCTGTCTGCAAGGATTTGCTTTCTGTTAACCCTTTTCAGATGGCACAAAGACGTGAACCTACAATGGAAACTGGCTTTATGAGTAGATTCTGAAAGGGAAGCCAGATGGCATTTAAATGCGGTGTCTAAATGAAGTTGCTTTGTGCACAGGGCCCTCAAGCTGATCAAGCCATCATGCTTATTATATTTATTTAGAAGGCACATAATATCACAGGGAAGTAAAATCAATCTCAAAAGGCATAGCCGAAGTAATTATATTTTCTTTAACAAAAAAAAAAAAAAAACACATTTAGCATATGATTTTTGAAATGATTTTCTCCAAAACCTTCTTCTACTCCTATGTTCTCGTGTATTGGTTTTCCATGCAGAACCAAAAACCTCACAAAAAGAAATTAAAATTTAAATCCCTTTCCTAATGAGAATGCATGTATGTTTATACATCAACGTGCTCAAAGTACTAGAAAACAACTTTATACCATAAAATAGATCATAATAAATATGGACAGCCAGACGTAGTCAAACACTACGCCCCCATCCATGTGTTGTCAACCCCTTCACGAATAAGTGGTTTTCCATGAAACCACTGCCCATTAGAGACAGTGTAAAAATCTATTTATCACTCTTATGCCTTAACAGACAGAGGGCTCCCTCTGCTGGCCAATAAGCACTACTACATGTATAATAATACAGATGGAGCCCGGTCTCAATGTGAAAGAAAAATCAAACTGCAAGCAGCATCTCGGCAGACATGTGCTAAGAATTTGGAGGCACATTTTGGAGCACATTTGCAAACTTTCTTTGCATTGATGATACTCGGATCTCTCTCATCCTGTCCTTTCCAAAGTCAGTGACTGTTTATATGGCATCTCCTCCTGCATGACCGCTCACAACTTCCTTACATAACTCATTCTGCCGCTTTGCATTACAATGTAACTACATGACCCACCCTTCACCTTTCCAGCCTGGTGTTTAAGAGCTTTTCTGGGAAGCTGCCACCCTACCTGAATAGACTGCTTCCCCCAGCAGCTGCCTCATCCTATAACCTCAGATCCAGGACCAGCACCTTACTTGCAATACCACAATACAAAAAGACAGTGGCTCGATCCTCATTTTCCTACAGAGCACCACAATTATGGAATAACCTCCCAGACACCATCAAATCTTCCAGTCTTATGTCACTCAAGAGCTCCTTACTAACATACCTCAATACAGAATGCACCTGTATACATGTAACATAATGACTATTTTTCAACATATTTATTTTCTGTTAATCTGTATATTTGTGTTGTTTTTTTGTTTTTGTTTTTTTAATATCTTGCATTGTATTACTTTGTATTTCTGTAACTGTAACACTTCAATGTTCTTGAACCCAGGACGTACTTGAAAACGAGAGAAATCTCAATGTATCCTTCCTGGTAAAATCCTTTATAAATAAATAAATAAATAACTAAAGATTAAAATGTCGAAAACTGAGCTACTAATTCCTCCCTCTAATGCCTCCCCACCTCCTGACTTCTCTGTCATGGTCGATCTTATCACCATCTCCCCATCAAACCAGGTTCACTGCCTCTGAGTTACACTTGACTTGGCTCCTTCATCCCCCACATCCATTCTCTTTCCTCCTCCTGCCGCTACCCACTACGTAATATTTCCTGAATTCGACCATTTCTTACTGCTGAAACCACAAAGCAATTTATCCACGCCCTTGTAATCTCTCGATTTGGCTATCGTAATAATCCTGGCCTCCCTCTCTCTCCCTACAATCCATTCCGAAAGCCTCTGCCAGGCTCATCCACCTCACTCGCAGAGACAGAGCGGCGGGTAACTTCACTGGCTCCCCATCCACTGTAGAATTAAATTCAAAATCCTTACTCAGCTCCCCACTACCTGTCCTCACTAATCACCAAATACACCCCAGCCCGCTCCCTAATGTCAAACAGTGACCTACGCCTAGCTTCTCCCCGCATCACCTCTTCCCATGATAGACTGCAGGATTTCTCACACGCAGCCCCCACTCTCTGGAACGCTCTCCCTCGTGCACCTGAGACTCTCCCCTAGTTTCCCTTCCTTCAAACGCTCCCTTAAGACATTCCTATTTAGGGAAGCCTACCACCCGACTCACTGATACACCTCACTGCCCCAAACAGTCCATCACTCTCACCTTGCAGTCCTCTCCTCCTGTTTTCATCCCCAACCCCTCTGGATTGTGAGTTCCCGTGGAAATAAGGACCTTGTTTCCTTCTGTACTGTTTGGTCAAAATGTTGCCCAGTCTCAATGTATTGTAACCCTGTCTAGATCGTGCCCATTGTTCAGCGCTGTGGAATATGCTGGCGCTATACAAAATAAATAATAATATAACCAGATTGCATTTACTCAAAGCAGGAGCTTTTGAACTCTATCATGGTAGTGAATGGGGTTAAATCATATCCACTGCCTAAAGGCCTGTGTATTTTTCCTTTTTTTTTGAGAAACTATTTTACCAGGAAGGATACATTGAGATTTCTCTCGTTTTCAAGTATGTCCTGGGTGGCGAGTAAGTACCGTTAGGTGTCTTGCCCAAGGACACTTACTGGAGAGGAGCTCTTGCTGGGATTCAAACCTGTGTATCCACAGTCATAGAGCTGTGATGTTACCTCTACTCCACCCAGCCGGTAAGTTTACAGAGATCATTCTCCATCAGATGGGCTAAACGCAAGACTAATCCCAAGATGAAACCTAGGGCAACATGCGTGGAGTAAGAACGACTGACAAAAATTGTGTCCTACCTGTGACATCACATCATGAGACACCCAGGTTTTCTGACACTAAATACAATGAGAATAATCCCTTCTGGCAGTGACAATGTTCTGATTGTATTATTGGATATATTGAGAGCTTGACTTGGACACAATAACCATTAATAACAGAAAAAACGATTTGGATATGCCAAAAAGTAATCCTCTCAAACTAGAATATTAAAGGAGCACAGCAAAGTAAAATGTAAGTTAGAGGGTGCCCTGCCAACACAAAAAGAAATGTAAGTTAGAGGGTGCCCTGCCAACACAAAAAGAAATGTAAGATAGAGGGTGCCCTGCCAACACAAAAAGAAATGTAAGTTAGAGGGTGCCCTGCCAACACAAAAAGAAATGTAAGATAGAGGGTGCCCTGCCAACACAAAAAGAAATGTAAGTTAGAGGGTGCCCTGCCAACACAAAAAGAAATGTAAGTTAGAGGGTGCCCTGCCAACACAAAAAGAAATGTAAGATAGAGGGTGCCCTGCCAACACAAAAAGGAATGTAAGATAGAGGGTGCCCTGCTAACACAAAAAGAAATGTAAGATAGAGGGTGCCCTGCCAACACAAAAAGAAATGTAAGATAGAGGGTGCCCTGCCAACGCAAAAAGAAATGTAAAATAGAGGGTGCCCTGCCAACACAAAAAGAAATGTAAGATAGAGGGTGCCCTGCCAACACAAAAAGAAATGTAAGATAGAGGGTGCCCTGCCAACACAAAAAGAAATGTAAAATAGAGGGTGCCCTGCCAACACAAAAAGAAATGTAAGATAGAGGGTGCCCTGCCAACACAAAAAGAAATGTAAGATAGAGGGTGCCCTGCCAACGCAAAAAGAAATGTAAGATAGAGGGTGCCCTGCCAACACAAAAAGAAATGTAAGGCACATTCAGCGTTTGCTTATACTAAAGCTACCCTGCAGCAATCAAAAGACTAATTAAAAATCACTGAATTGACACTGGTTTCTGCTTTGTGTCTTGGACAACATCACAATAGAGAAATGAAAAGTAATAAAAGAATGGCTGAGTACTGGAATTATGTTGAATAAAGTGAACAACACATTGTGTGCACACATGGATGTTTAGAATATATTATTTAAAGACAATATTCTCGATTTCTAAACAGTTTTAGGCTTTACTTTGAAGAGGGACTAAAATAATCCTGAGCAGTGACGATTTTCTGAATGAACATTTTATAAGGTGTCAGTACGAGGCATCGAGTCTCTTCTGTATATAGTTTTCATAGTGGAACAAACCTTGGGAACCTGGAAACTGTGCAGGAACCATGACAAAGTCATCTGGATCAGAAGAGGAGTTTTTGCCGCTGCTTCCAGCCGATTCCTTCGATTCTTGGAAAAACCCTGGAGAGTCTGGCATGGGCGAGACCAGCGTTTTGCTCTGTATTGGGGGGATTTCTGCCAGTGACTGCTAGGAGACAGGGAGGGAAGGCGAGAAAGCGTGTGTTATATAAAACCCATTGCTTAACGTCTAATGTTTTAGTTTTGAAGGATTAAAGCAGATTTACACTTGAGGGGCTATTCAGCAAGCGCTGGTATATTCTGAGTAACTTCCATAGCTCATATATAAAATAGAGAGCGTTGTGAATATCATTAAAACCTTTCTATCCATGGAATAAGTGAAACAAACCAGGCTTTAATTCATAACACAGTGATTTGAGAATATATACATATAACACAATGCTGATTCATTCACTGTTCCTGAGGTTTATATCATCGCACCAGTAAACTGGATGAGCAGGTAGTAAGAGGTGAAGCTGCCCATCGCTTATGTTATCATTTCATTCTCCTGCCACACTCACCGATGAGCATCTTCTCAAGGCTAAGGCTAATGTCAGATGAACGCAGTCTGCGCGCACTCTGCGTGCATGCATAACGGACGGACGTACTGACGGAAGATACTGTGTAGACACCACACAGTCCGTTTTTTATGACGGACGTAGAAAAAAAGGGAAATATGAGAAATAAAATTAATATGAAAAGCCATTTTGTGCATCAAAGTGCTGGACGTCGCAAATGCGCTGCGTCTGACATCTTATCACGCACACAGAACGCTACGCGGACGTGGTGCACTCTGCGCGTCTGTGTTAGCGGTTTTATGTTCTTGCCTAACTCACGTCCTTTGTCACGTGCGTTGTGCGTGCGCAGTTTGGTGCGCACGTACTTCATGTGTGGGTCTCTATTGCGCAGGATTCTATGCTACGACGGACGTTAAACTGTGCGGCAACACGGACATGATCACTGCGTTCATCTGACACAGGCCTAAGGCTGCGGTCACACGAGCGCACGTTTCTCGGCCGTCTGACTGCACGTAGCTTTTCAAAGGAGTCAATAGAGAACACACATAGCATGTGCACACTTTTCATGCAAGGGCAACGCATGTTGCATCAAACGCCAAAATGGTGTCAACGTGAAAAAGCTACAACCGGCATAGAGAAACCCCGCAAACAGCTTCTTTTTCTCAACGTCAGTCAAAACGAACTGATACTATACAGCTTTTTTTTGTCTTTTCGCAACGACAGTCATAACTGATACAATGTAACAACAATCTCAATCTGTTATAAAGTGCGTCTGTTGAAACGGACAAACTTTGCGTGCTCGTGTGACCGCAGCCTTAAAAGGTAGCCCTAGATGGAGCTCATACACAAGATATGTAGATCAGGGATCTAAAACTCTGACATGTAGATGCTGCTTGTCTACAATACCCAGAATTCTTTCAATGCAATAGAAAGAATCATGGGAGTTGTAGTTCAGAATCTTTTTTTTTTTTGGGGGGGGGGGGCAGAGTTTAAGAACCCTGAAGATTATGAGTTGCATCACCTTAATGAAGAAAACAACATATTGCCAGAGGATGTCCTATCTCCTGTGCAGAGTCGACTTACCTGACAGTTCTGTGCTTTCGATTGGGATCAGACGGATACGCACACAGCATTGGTACATTGAGCTATAACCTCTGAGACCATTTGTAGCTTAAGATCAAGCTTAAAATACATTTTGATCTGAACAGCTGTCAATATGAAGTCATGCAGGCGCTCTATAGGCTTACATCAGAGGTCAGCAACCCTGGCCCGCCAAATGTTTTGGAACTACATTTCCCATGAGCCTTAGGCAATTCATTAGGAGGCGGAGCATCATGGGACTTGCAGTACCAAAACCTCTAAAGGGCCAAAGTTGCTGACCTCTGGAATAGAGGTTATAGAAATGTGAAGAGTAGGACACTTTATTTTAACTTTTAATTAAAACTGTTACATATTATCAAATTTTCTTGGCCAAGAATGTAAATAATGAAAATATAATTTGGGGGTCAACACCTGTTGCAGCGATTAATGACCCCCAAATTATTATAAGAGTCCAGATCTCAGAAAAAGGAATTCTTTATATACTATATAATTAACATGCATCCCACTAATAGAACAGGTATGATCAGAAGGAGGTCATCCTAAATCATTTATAGTGAAATGGAATACAATTAAAGTAATTGGAATGTTACGTATAATTCCAAACAAGGGTGCAAACAATTTGGATCTTTACAAATTATGGCCTTTTAATAACAAATACTGAACAATGGAAAACAATTGATAACTGGAATAACAGATAACACTGTCGCTACAAGGCAGTCACAATATATAAAAAAAAATGGAAGTGTAGGAGAGAGCGACATACACAGTCTGTGAACTTACCAAAGGAGATGCCAAGTGTGATGTTGAAGAACTGCTGCAAGAGCTCCCTGATCCTGAGCTGGGGTATGAGGGCACTGGCACAGGAGAAGCTGAACAGACAAGAAACAATATTAATAAACCACTTTACCCGGACATATCCAGAGTTTTCCATTACCTACAATTAATTGCAATGGCAATCTACACTAGATAAGGTTTTATGGGATAAACAACATTGAGAACATGAAAGATGCAGGACTTGGGAAAGAGGTCGAGACTTGACACCATCCTTTCAAATATTGTTTTTTAAATTCTGCTCACAGTCTAACATTAAAAAAGGTATGTATAATTACTACAGGACTAAACAGAAAGGAAAACCAAGTAATTCCCCAAAAAATCCCTCTTCTTAGTACGAAAAAAGAATGTTTGAATCGTCCCTTAAATTGCATTTATAAGACAACATTTCCCAAATTAGTACAAGTGGTGGATTTCATTTTTATTAGAATTACAAAACCAAGGGGTCTAATATCAGTATTGTAGTCCTCCACAGCAGAGACGCTTACGATACTTACATTTTTTCATGGTGGAACTGGCATTCAGGAATGGATGGTGAAAAAACTGTTCTGTAAAAGTTAAAACCAACATGTATTTTAGCCATAATTTCCAGGAACACAAACTGAAAACATTTACAATTTGAAGACAGGGATACATGGGAAAAGGGATTTGTTTTTACCAGATTAGGCAAACACGCAGAACCTGTAAGGTTGAGTCATTGATCAAATGGGAACTGGTGCCTTTCTCTAACCAAAATTAAAGTATCAGGGTTATTCAAAGAAAGGTGAAACTCTGGAGAACTTTTGGAGAAGTGAAAATTCTAGGTCAAAATAGCCGATTTGGAAAGTGAGATAAATGGGAGAATTTTTCTGGTTTGGCTATTTTGACCTAGAATTTACACTTCTCCAGTCATTCTCCTGAGTTTCTCCTTTCTCTGAATAACCCTGTATGTGTTCTGTAATGTTAGTGTGAGCTGTGTGTATTCTCTGGATGTATATATCAAGTTGTCTTGATATATAAACACAAAGTGAAGCTTGTTGTATAAATTACTCTTTGGGTTTATATGATATGGAAATATGAAGAGGAGGAAACCTCATTTTAACTGCTAATTACAAATGAGACATTTAAGATTGACATCTGCAGTCAAAAATTCAACTCACAGATCTATGTATGAACAAGTTTTTAAAAACATACTATAAAACTATAATCCTGTAACATAGCTTGTTGGAGCGAGCTTTCGGGCCTCTGTTAAGAAGAACTGCTAAAAGGGACACTGTACTGTGCTCACTCAAATAACACTGAGTGCTCACCGAGCACTGAGGACCTTTGTTGGTCTTGTCCCTTCAGGGCTATCAGTGGGCTATTTCTGCCCTCCGAGTGCAGAGGCTTAGTCCCGTTCAGAAACTGTAAGGAAGCAGAGTTGAAATTCCTGACGTTTTGGACTCTGTTAGCACCAATGTCTCTCAATGTACTTAGAATTGAGAGTGATTGGATGTCTTGTGGTCATGTGACATGCTGCATGTTACAGGAAGCTGGCAGCATGTCACATCCTCTCAAGTCTCAAGGCCAGAGGAGGCTCAGCCCTGTCTCCAGGTGAAGTTAAAATTTGTCTAATAGGTTAAAATGGGAGGGGAAGTGCAGAGGGGATTAGGGGGGTTATGTACAACCCCACTAGTCCATTACTTTGAAATACTCCTATCTGAGGAATATTCTGGGAAAAATAGCAATTACAGAATTATTATTATTTTTTTTGGTAGTATTAGTTTATGGAAATATTACTCAAAAAGCATTGTTCTGTTACATTTAAAATAGAGCCCATTTTGTTAGTGGTATGTGGGCAGCCATACTTCACCAGTCCTGGAAAAATGTAAGATGGGGGGGATGACTCTTTAAAGAGACAAATGAGCGGTGTAAAAATACAAGGTAATACGTACAAATACAACATTGAAGGAGTCATTTTGGCCATTTGTTCTTAAGTAATCATAAGGGGAAATTACAATGTATTGCTAGATTTTATCTCCGTTTCCATTGTTTCGATACGTCTTGTCTGTATTTTGCAATTAGTAAAGCGCTGCAGAATATGTCGGCACTATATAAAAATGTGTTAGGGTATTGTTTGAATAAAAAAACTATAATAATAATAATAACTAATATTCTATCCATATCAAAGTGTGGGACAGTACTGGCTTCAAAGCATTGGAAAAATGTTCATAAACGACTTAAAATGTTTTGGGCTCTATTACATTCCTTGTGCAAACGTTGACGCGTGCGCAAAAACGCATTAACGCGAGGGGCAAAACCCTTTGCGCAGAACGTCGTATTAAAATATCCGCGCAAAAAAATGCACATAAACGTCTACCACGGGTGCACCTGCGCGAACCCTTTGCTAGCGTAATGTACTTTGCGCGTCCTATACTTAACATTGTGAGCGCAAATGCGTTTGTGTGCTGGTACGCGGATGGTATTACAATCTATGCGCAATGTTTGCGCGCATAATTTTAACGTCTTTGAAAAGCTGGTGGTAACGGCAAATCTGAACGTCCTGGCCGAACCCAAATACACCAGCTCAAAAAAATAAAATACAGAAAAGTATAGTTACACATTCTACACATACCCAAACAATAAAATTGAGAAGTTGTGCGTGTTTTTATTATTGCTGCAGCATATATACTCAGATTGATTTTGACAGGCGCAAAATACGTTTAATGCTTCGTGCACGAATTAACGCGCTGCGCGAGCGTTTTTCCGCAAAGAATTTAATAGAGCCCCTTAAGTATAAAGTCTAATCCTTTTCTTTGGACTGGTGAACTTGAGAGGTTTCACAAGGTTATCTTGCATTGCACAGACATTAGTAATACGAGTCTAGGGCTTTTAAACAGAGTATGTTCTCATCCCTTCCTAACTTGACAAGAATGATGCACAAGCAAAGGGTCGTAATGTGCAAATCCTCTCACATCATAGGTGTATGGATACCAATGCTAATCAGTAATATTGATACTGCAACCCCATTCTATGGTGTGGCACCTGTCTTAAAGGTTTGTACAGAAGGACGCACCGAATGGGGTACCTGTGGGTTCCATCCTAAACATGCACAATATTTGTATATACACCATTCTGATTAAAATTAATAGGTTGTGGAGTAAAAATAATTTTTTTGTACTTTATGTCAAAGTATTTCCACATCATATGCTAACTTAAAGGGGACCACAGCATATGGTATAGCATGGCGTCTCTGCGGGGCGAGCGGACAGCCTGGCATAGGATGACAGATGCCGCACTTGGCTGTATCTGGGTGCACAGTCCAGGGGAACCTTTGGCTCTCAAGACATTGTAATTCAATGGAGGACATGCAACACCAGGATTACACAAGGAGAATTTTATTCCACCAAAGTGACCAGGCAACATATTGACCCTACAAGAGGATTTCGCTCAAGCAGACACATAATAAAGATCCTCTTGTCGGGTCAGATCATTGCCAGGTGTTCTGTGGTGGAATAAAATTCCCCTTTTTTAATCCTGGTGTTGTGTGTCCTCCAATGTACTATACTCCCAGCTAGGGCTGTGCAATATTGACAAAATAATCATATTGCGATTTCTTGAATGAATATTGCGATTGCGATTTTATTTGCGATTTAGCCAATTGTTTTTGCTTTTTCAAACATGCTACATACATTCTAAATGTATTCAGTATTCAGCACATGGATACTGCCCCAGCACATGGAAATACTGCCCCAGCACATGGAAATACTGCCCCAGCACATGGATACTGCCCAGCACATGGATATACTGCCCCAGCACATGGATATACTGCCCCAGCACATGAATATACTGCCCCAGCACATGGAAATACTGCCCCAGCACATGATATACTGCCCCAGCACATGGATATACTGCCCCAGCACATGGAAACGCTGCCCCAGCACATGGAAACACTGCCCCAGCACATGGAAACACTGCCCCAGCACACATGGATATACTGCCCCAGCACATGGATATACTGCCCCAGCACATGGATATACTGCCCCAGCACATGGAAACACTGCCCCAGCACATGGAAACACTGCCCCAGCACATGGATATACTGCCCCAGCACATGGATATACTGCCCCCACATGGATATACTGCCCCAGCTCATGGATATACTGCCCAGCACATGGATATACTGCCCCAGCACATGGAAATACTGCCCCAGCACATGGATATACTGCCCCAGCACATGGATATACTGCCCCAGCACATGGAAACGCTGCCCCAGCACATGGAAACGCTGCCCCAGCACATGGATATACTGCCCCAGCACATGGAAATACTGCCCCAGCACATGGAAATACTGCCCCAGCTCATGGATATACTGCCCCAGCTCATGGATATACTGCCCCAGCTCATGGATATACTGCCCCAGCACATGGAAATACTGCCCCAGCTCATGGATATACTGCCCCAGCTCATGGATATACTGCCCCAGCTCATGGATATACTGCCCCAGCACGTGGATACTGCCCCAGCTCACCTCTGTGCGCCACGTGTTCGGCTCCCTGTTAACTTCTGGTGGCATGGAGCTTGGGCGCTCGCCTGGGGGAACCATGTGACGAGGCCGCCGAGACGTGGCTCGTCACGTGGTTCCCCCTGCGAGCGCCCAAAGCACCATGCCGCTGGAAGTTAACAGGGAGCCGAAAATTGCAGCCTTATGCGATTTATTAATTGCATGGTCGGAAATCGCGATTCGATTGCGATTGCAATTAATTGCACAGCCCTACTCCCAGCATGGATAGGTTACATTTAATGTCCCTGCTTAACTGAAATGTCCAGCCAGTAACCGGTAAGACTATAATAAAAAATAAATAATAATATAAAAAAAAACACTGAGCAATAAAACAAATAATTACCAAAATCCATTCGGTCGCTTTGGTTGCGCTGGAGAAGCCCAAGGAGCAGTTGTCTTAAATCATTTGACGTTTCTCTTGGGATGCTGAAATGTCAACACACACATAAACCGGTTAGAAAACATCCACGGAGGCAGAAATATAAGGCCTAAATCTACCAGAGCGTTAACTGGGACAGCTAGAAGTTACAGCACAGAAAAAATATGCTGAGCAGAAATCTCGAGAAGTCTGTGTGTGTGAAAAGCGAGAGGGGAGCGAGTGTGCCAGGTTTAAATTTAACAGTCGCAAGCTTCTTCGGCATTATTCAATACTTCCACGTGGGAACGCATATGCAGTGGATACATAGAACCTCCCTGGGGGAGAGGTGTGAGCCTTTGACCCCAAAAACATTACAAGGTGTAAAAAGAAAAGAAAAAAGTGTCATTTAATAAAGCTTCTCGAAGGTTACAGAAGTAGATCTATCTCAGTATACATTTGATACATAGGAGGATATTACACCAGTTATTAACTTATGATTGAGCCGAGGGAGAATTGTAAATTTTAGGCTAAGGTAAATGAGCTATAGCAACAGAAGATCTGGAAAAAAGTATTAAATTCTGATATGGAACGCGGCGCCGACCCTATGGAACGCAATAACAGACTGTCCCCAAATCTGGCGTCATTTAAACGCTCCCTAAAGACCCGTCTGTTTAGGGAAGCCGACCACCTGACTCCGTAACATGACATCCGACCGACCCAAAAACAGTCCTCACCTCTCCCTGCATTAACTCAGCACTGCAGTCCCTCCTCCTGTTTCTAATCCCCTCACCCATCTAGATTGTAAATTCCCACGGGAAAAAGGGTCCTCATATATCTGCTGGCAGGAATACTGACCTGTCTCCTGTATGTATTGTAGAATTGTCCTGTCTTTACCCCTTTACACCTTGTACAGCGCTGCGGAATGTGTTGGCGCTTAATAAATAATAATATTTTGGCTTAAAATACACAATGCTCTACCAATTCAACTCTTGGAAAATAACCTGTGTTACCCACTGTGGTCTTTCTGTCATATTATTTACATCAATCAAACATCACTGATAAATTTGAAGGATGCAACGTGTAACTCATGGAGTGTGACATTGGTGTTTCTAGGTTTTAAATGCTCTCCAAGCAAAGAGTGGGTAGTCTCTAATGCCATCGGTAATTAAGGCGCTCGCTACAAAGTGATTTTCCATAAAAAACACTGCCAGAAACCAGTTGTTTTTTGAAATCTAGTTTTCAGCAAATATACAATAATAATAAAAAAAAATTAATAATAATAATAATAATAATAATAATAATAATCGCAAATATTTAATGTATTTTTAACTGTAGTAGTCCTATATGACAGGCAAACTTCACCATCTACTGGCCAGAAAGTGTTACTGCAGCTGGGTGATGCGTTAGCTAAGTGTTTTATAGTCCCAGCTGTTCAAACTGTTGTCGCACCTCAGCTGCCACGCTATAGACTTTAGGGCACAATCTGGAGCCCTTTTGCAAACAAATTATGTTTGCAAAAAACAAAAATTACTTTGCATTGCACCATAATTAGACTAAATCGAGTATACTCAACATAGGGGCACAGGTACTTTTGAAGAACGAGTAGAGACAGGGTTAAAACTGTAAGACAGTGAATACTAATTCCTTAACATGTTTGTATTTTCTCTAAATAGATTAAGTCAAAACATATCCTTCTACTGGCAAGTTTCAGCAGGCCGGAGCTTTAGGCAGCATGTGCAATAGGAGTGATGGTTGGCCTTGACAAGGTCAAGATTTGAGGACTGACAGGGTTATTCAGAGAGAGGTGACAACCAGGAGAATTGCCAGGAGAATGAACAATCTAGACCAAATAGCAGATTTGGAAAGTGAGACAAATGTGAGAATTTTTCTGGTTTGGCTATTTTGACCTAGAATTTTCACTTCTCCAGTCATTCTCCTGGTTTTCACCTCTCTCTGAATAACCCTGTAAATGATTTGCTGAGCATTATGGGAAATTCTGTCTGTAACACTGTAGTCAGAGGTATGCCGAATAGTGGCGTGTGGATTTCTATTTACAAAATTCCTAACAAAGTTTGAGGAGAAATTAATTCCTCGTTTCTGTGCATGCTTTATTGGGAGTGTGTGTCATTTATGCTCATTTATCCCCTTGCCTGCATTCCTCCAACACCCGCTCCCCTCCTAATTAGCTGAAAAGATACAGTCCAGACACATTTCTGCTTTCCTGGATTGAGATGTTTTCCTTAAATAACCTGTCCCATTTTCAGATGGGATTAGAGACCTTTCTGTCTGAGCCCAGTGCATGCCGCTGTGAACTCTTAATTAAGGAATGCTAAGGAAGGCGCCAAACACGCGGAGGCCCTGGCGCAGTCAGCATAGAAGCCTATTGTAGAAGCAACAGGTGTAAGTAATGACAGAACGAGTTGTGGAAGAAATGCAGTAATTACTTGGGTATCAGGATCTTGTTTTTCCTATAGTAGACACGGAGCTCGTCTGGATTTCTTGCCTGGAAAGAGAAAGAGAAAGAAGTTTTAACCAAAGGCTGATCTGTAAACAGGAAATGTCAAATTTTGGGTATATACAGGTGAAACTTGAAAAACTTGAATATCGTGCAAAAGTTAATTTATTTCAGTAATGCAACTTAAAAGGGGAAACGAATATATGAGACTCAGTTCAAGCCGTGATTTGTCATAATTGTGAACGCTCAGAGTGGACGCTCAGAGTTGATTCCTGAAGTTTTATCCAAGATCCCCTACGCCATCATGATCCCTAATTCCTGTGTCTCCTCTCTCCACAGGTAGGCATTATCACCCATCATCCACAGACACCCACATCTCAACTGAACCCCTGCATACTTTTGCTGGTAGGCATTATCACCCATCACCCAGTATTCGCAGGCACCCACATTATAACGTTACCTTGGTTTTTTTCTGTTTTTTTTTTATTTATTTTTGTTTTTCTCCACCATTTGCTTTGCTAATTAGCATGTGAATCTCCTGCCCTATTGACACAGCCCATCTAGCTTCAGCTGTTGACTTTAACTGCCTGAATGCAATCATTCCGCCCTATATAACAACTATACCAGGCTCCATTTGAGCCAGGCTCCAGTGCCATTTAAGTGGCATTCTTAAGTGGACGCTCAGAGTTGATTCCTGGAGTTCAGTGGCATTCTTAAGTGGACGCTCAGAGTTGATTCCTGGAGTTCAGTGGCATTCTTAAGTGGACGCTCAGAGTTGATTCCTGGAGTTCAGTGGCATTCTTAAGTGGACGCTCAGAGTTGATTCCTGGAGTTCAGTGGCATTCTTAAGTGGACGCTCAGAGTTGATTCCTGGAGTTCAGTGGCATTCTTAAGTGGACGCTCAGAGTTGATTCCTGGAGTTGCGGGACTGGAGGAAGGAACTGCAAGGCCCAATTTTACTCTGGGTAAACGCACGTCTATATCATGCTTTCTCTCACGCTTCTGCTCTTTACTTCTACCTTTCTCCTTAAATGGAACTCCTGCCCCTCTACCACTGACCCCTACACAATCTGCATCTCTCCCTCCCTCCTCTCGTCCCACATGATGGCCTCACATGAGCTCCTTTGTTTCCTCAGAACATGGTCTCCCTCTAACTCTCGTGCTGCCAATCACTCCCACAAATCCATTCCCACCTTCTCTTTCTCACCCTCCTGCTGTTACTCTATGCAGGTGACATATCCCCTAACCCTGGCCCCACAACACATCCAATACTTCCCTCTCATCCTATCTCCATCGCACATAAATCACCTCCCTGCAAGCCCAGCAACCTCATTCCCATAATCCCTCAGCGCCTGTCCTCTTTCTCCTGCGCCCTCTGGAATGCTCGCTCTGTGTGCAACAAACTCACAGCCGTCCATGACCTCTTCCTTTCAAACTCCTTCAACCTCCTAGCTTTAACTGAAACCTGGCTAACTCCCTCTGACACGGCCTCCGTTGCTGCTCTCTCACATGGCGGTCTACACTTGAGCCATACCCCCAGACCGGGTGAGAGAAATGGTGGCGGGTCGGAATCCTGCTCTCTCCCACCTGCACCTACCAGCATCTCCCTCCACCCCCATCCCTCTCCTTCTCCTCCTTCGAGACACACTGCATCCGCCTGTTTTCTCCTCTGGCTCGCAGGGTGGCAGTCATCTACCGCCCACCTGGACCAACCTCCCAGTTCTTTGACCACTTTGCTACCTGGCTTTCTCACTTCCTGTCTTCTAATCTTCCATGCCTAATTCTCGGGGACTTCAACATTCCCATTGATGATCCTTCCGCCCCTGCTGCCTCCAAACTTCTTTCACTCACGTCCTCCCTTGGACTCACACAATCCTCCCTCCTCCCTACCCAACGCGATGGTCACGCTATTGACCTTGTCTTTTCCAACCTCTGCTCCATTTCTGAGTTCAACTGTCGCCCTTTCCCCATCTCTGACCACCACCTTCTCTCTTTCAACCTATCTGGACTTCCTAAACACCCTGCTCCCCCACCCCGCACACACACTCGCAGAAATCTACATGCTGTGGACCCCCATCAATTCTCCAACCTACTTCACCACCTCCCTCATACCTCATCCTTCACCTGCCCTGATGCTGCCACTAATCACTACAACACTACTCTTATCTCTGCTCTAGACACTCTTGCTCCTCTTCGACTCTGTAAGGCCCCACGCCGCCAGCTTCAGCCCTGGCACACCCTCCAGACACGCTACCTGCAAAGATGCTCCCGCACCGCAGAGCGTGCCTGGAGGAAATCCTGCTCTGAAGCTGATTTTGTTCACTTCAAGTTTATTCTCCGGTCATACACCTCTGCCCTCCACTTGGCCAAACAATCCTTTTTCTCATCTCTTATATCTACGCTGTCCTCCAACCCTAAACGGCTCTGGTCCACCTTCAACACCCTCCTCTACCCACCTGCACCTCCCCCCACAGCTGCCTTCAGCGCTCAAGACCTGGCAGACTACTTCCTCAGTAAAACTCTAAATATCAGAAGCAACATCCCAACACAAGATAGTTATCTGCCACCTCCACTCCCGGAGGTCCCCTCTGCCACCCTCTGCCGCTTCCTCCCAGCCACTGAGGAGGAAGTCAATTCCTTATTGTCCTCCTCACATCTCACCACGTGCCCGCTCGACCCCATTCCCTCACATCTAATTCCTCCCCTCTCCTCCTCCCTCACCCCTGCTCTCACACACATCTTCAACCTATCTCTCTCCACTGGCTACTTTCCAACCGCCTTCAAAACACGCGCTAGTTACCCCTTTACTAAAGAAACCATCCCTCGATCCCAACTCTCCATCCAACTACCGCCCTGTATCCCTGCTTCCCTTCACATCAAAGCTCTTAGAAAAACTAGTCTTCAACCGCCTCTCCCTCTTCCTGTCCTCCAATTCACTACTTGACCCCCTGCAATCTGGCTTCCGTCCCCTACACTCAACTGAAACTGTCCTCACCAAAGTCACCAACGACCTCCTAACTGCTAAAAAACACGGCCACTATTCTATTCTCATCCTGCTCGACCTCTCGGCTGCTTTTGACACTGTTGACCACCCCCTCCTTCTACAGACCCTCAACTCTCTGGGTCTCGGTGACACTGCACTCGCTTGGGTCGAATCCTATTTATCCAACAGGTCCTTCTGTGTGTCCTTTGCTGGTAACTCCTCCTCCTCATTGCCTCTATCTGTTGGTGTACCTCAAGGCTCTGTCCTTGGTCCTCTGCTCTTTTCCATCTACACCTCCTCCCTGGGCAAAATCATCAACAGCTTTGGCTTCAATTACCACCTCTACGCTGATGACACTCCGATCTACCTCTCTACCCCTGATCTCTCTCCCCCTGTCCTTTCAAAAGTCAGTGACTGTTTATCTGGCATCTCCTCCTGGATGGCCTCCCACCACCTAAAGATCAACATGTCAAAGACTGAACTCCTACTTATTCCTCCCTCCAATGCCTCCCCACCTCCTGACTTCTCTATCACGGTGGAGGGTATCACCATTTCCCCATCAAACCAAGTTCGCTGTCTTGGAGTTACACTTGACTCTGCTCTTTCCTTCATCCCCCACATCAAGTCTCTTTCCTCCTCCTGCCGATACCAACTGCGTAATATTTACAGAATTCGGCCATTTCTTACCGCTGTCACCACAAAACAACTCATACACGCCCTGGTAATCTCCCGACTCGACTACTGCAATAATCTCTTATCTGGCCTCTCTCTGTCCCGCCTCTCCCCCCTACAATCCATCCTGAACGCCTCTGCCAGGATAATTCACCTCACCCGCCGCTCTGTCTCTGCCACTCCCCTCTGCGAGTCCCTTCACTGGCTCCCCATCCACTGCAGAATTAAGTTCAAAATCCTTATCCTTACCTACAAAACCCTCACTAACTCAGCTCCCCACTACCTGTCCTCACTAATCACCAAATACACCCCAGCCCGCTCCCTAAGGTCAAACAGTGACCTGCGACTAGCTTCTCCCCGCATCACCTCTTCCCATGATAGACTGCAGGATTTCTCACGCGCAGCCCCCACTCTCTGGAACGCTCTCCCTCGTACTGTCAGACTTTCCCCTAACTTCTTTTCCTTCAAACGCTCCCTTAAAACGTTCCTATTTAGGGAAGCCTACCACCCAACTCACTGACGCAACCATCAATCACTCTCACCTTACAGTCCTCTTCTCCTGTTTCCAACCCCAACCCTCCCAGATTGTGAGTTCCTACGGGAATAGGGCCCTCATCTCCTCCTGTACTGTTTGTCAAATGTTGTTCAATGTATTGTAACCCTGTCTATACTGTGCTTATTGTACAGCGCTGCGGAATATGCTGGCGCTTTATAAATAAATAATAATAATAAATAATAATAATAATGATTATGGTTTACAGCTCATGAAAACCCCAAAAACCAACAATCTCAGAAAATTAGAATATTGCGAAAAGGTGCAATATTCTAGGCTCAAAGTGTCCCACTCTAATCAGCTAATTAAGCCATAACACCTGCAAAGGGTTCCTGAGCCTTTAAATGGTCTCTCAGTCTGGTTCAGTAGGAATCACAATCATGGGAAAGACTGCTGACCTGACAGTTGTGCAGAAAACCATCATTGACACCCTCCATAAAGGGGCGAAAGCCTCAAAAGGTAATTGCAAAAGAAGTTGGATGTTCTCAAAGTGCTGTATCAAAGCACATTAATAGAAAGTTATGTGGAAGGGAAAAGTGTGGAAGAAAAAGGTGCACAAGCAGCAGGGATGACCGCAGCCTGGAGAGGATTGTCAGGAAAAGGCCATTCAAAAGTGTTGGGGACTTTCACAAGGAGTGGACTGAGGCTGTAGTCAGTGTATCAAGAGCCACCACACACAGACGGATCCTGGACATGGGCTTCAAATGTCGTATTCCTCTTGTCAAGCCGCTCCTGAACAACAAACAACGCCAGAAGCGTCTTACCTGGGCTAAAGAAAAACAGACCTGGTCTGTTGCTCAGCGGTCCAAAGTCCTCTTTTCTGAGGAGAACAACTTTTGCATCTCATTTGGAAACCAAGGACCCAGAGTATGGAGGAATAATGGAGAGGCACACACTGCAAGATGCTTGAAGTCCAGTGTGAAGTTTCCACAGTGTGTTGATTTGGGGAGCCATGTCATCTGCTGGTGTTGGTCCACTGTGCTTCATTAAGTCCAGGGTCAACGCAGCCGTCTACCAGGAGATTTTGGAGCACTTCATGCTTCCTCCCGCAGACGAGCTTTATGGGGATGCGGACTTCATTTTCCAGCAGGACTTGGCACCTGCCCATACTGCCAAAAGCACCAAAACCTGGTTCAATGACCGTGGGATTACTGTGCTTGATTGACCAGAAAACTCGCCTGACCTGAACCCCATAGAGAATCTATGGTGCACTGCCAAGAGTGGGGCACTGCCAAGAGAAAGATGAGCGACATGAGACCGAACAATGCAGAAGAGCTGAAGGCCGCTATTGAAGCATCCTGGTCTTCCATAACACCTCAGCAGTGCCACAGGCTGAAAGCTTCCATGCCACACTGCATTGAGGCAGTAATTGCTGCAAAAGGGGCCCAAACCAAGTACTGAGTACAGGGCTCGAGTCCTGCGGGAGCGCGCGGAACGGCGTTCCCGAACTTCTCCCGCTGCGGGAATGCAGAATCCCGCTGTGGCCCGAGCCCGAAACAAGCTGGCCGCGGTTTCCTCCTACGACTAGCGGCCGCTGGCAGGAAGTGCGCTGCTCGCCTGGGATCCAACAGCCAGCCGCGATTGGCTGTTGGATCCCAGGCGAGGGGCGCACTTCCTGCCAGCGAGCGCTAGTTGTAGGAGGAAAACACGCAGCCCCAGCAATGTGAGGCCAGCTTGTTTCGGGCCTGGCAGAGGTGAGCGGGGGGCCGGGGCAATATACCCATGTGAGAGCTGGGGCACTATATACATGTGAGAGCTGGGGCACCATATACATGTGTGAGCTGGGCACCATATACATGTGAGAGCTGGGCACCATATACATGTGTGAGCTGGGGCACTACATACATGTGTGAGCTGGGGCACTACATACATGTGTGAGCTGGGGCACCATATACATGTGTGAGCTGGGGCACCATATACATGTGTGAGCTGGGGCACCATATACATGTGTGAGCTGGGCCACCATATACATGTGTGAGCTGGGCCACCATATACACGTGTGAGCTGGGCCACTATATACACGTGTGAGCTGGGCCACTATATACATGTGTGAGCTGGGCACTATATACATGTGGTGAGAGCTGGGGCAATATATCCATGTGTGAGCGGGGGGCAAATATATACATATAACCAGTGCTGGGTATATTATTCTGGGGGTCCAGTGCTGGGTATATTATTCTGGGGGCTGAGTGCTGTGTATATTATTATTCTGGGGGCTCAGTGCTGTGCATATTATTCTGGGGCCTCAGTGCTGGGTATATTATTCTGGGGGCTCAGTGCTGTGCATATTCTGGGGGCTCAGTGCTGTGTATATTATTCTGGGGGGTCAGTGCTGTGTATATTATTCTGGGGGTCCAATGCCTGTGTATATGATTCGGGGGGGGGGGTCTGTGCCTGTGTATATAATTCTGGGGGGTCTGTGCCTGTGTATATAATTCTGGGGGGTCTGTGCCTGTGTAAATAATTCTGGGGATGTCTGTGCCTGGAGATATATATATATATATATATATATGTGATATATATATATTATATATAACGTGCTAGTCCAGTTGCCAAAATCACGAGTATACCTGTACGTAGTGATACCTTTCACTGATCAGTATAGTTTCCTGACCTGAAGAAGAGCGTTACACTCTTAAGCTTGTCTTTTAAATGTAATGTTAACCCAATAAAAATAATATCACCACGTACTGCTATACTCGTGATATATTTTTTTCTTCGGGTAATAGGGGTTGTGGAATTCTTGGGGGAGTTCCCTCACTTTTTTTCCCAGGACTTGACCCCTGACTGAGTACATCTGCATGCTTATACTTTTCAGAGGTCCCATATTGTTCTATGTACAATCCTTGTTTTATTGATTGCATGTAATACTCTAATTTTCTGAGATTGTGGATTTGGGGTTTTCATGAGCTGTAAGCCATAATCATCACAATTATGTCAAATCACGGCTTGAACTATCTTGCTTTGCATGTAATGAGTCTATCTCATGTATTAGTTTCACCTTTTAAGTTGCATTACTGAAATAAATTCACTGTTGCACAATATTCAAATTTTTCGAGTTTCACCTGTATTCACCATTCACCCCAAGGAAACTAGTGACAACCCAGATCTGTGACAACCCAGATCACACCAGGCAGGAGAACTGCACACCTCTCTGATTCACTGATCATTGGAACACCAGTAAAGGGTTTAGTCACAAAGTATTTGTAGTTGTTGCATACACCAGCAAAAAAAATAAAAAAAAATTAAGAAAAACAAAAAAAACACCTGTATTGCATTGCCAAAAAAAGCATTTCACAAAACTAAAATCCACACAGTGACAGGACAAGCTGCACTGTGAACCTTCTCCTGTTCCTATTTGCAGGATTAACTCTTTGTTTTGCTATGTGTTGGTTTTTGCAAGCAGCAAAGCAAAGGCAAACTACAGTTTTTAGTACCAATAAATGATTCATGTTCATGAGGCTAGTGAAGCTGAGCAGCAAGCTCTTCCTCAGGCACCTCCATGATGACGCATCTTTTATTGGTTGCCCCTCTTCCGTGACCCGCTATCAGTGTATCTGAAGGGGACATTAAAACGCTCTGTTATTTACATTCCCAAACATTAAAATTGTGAATTTGTGAGTGTTTTTATTATTGCTGCAACATGTATACTCAGATTTACTTTGACAGGCGCAAAAACTTAATTGACTCACTAAGGCTGGGTTCACACCTAAGCGTTTTACAGCGCGCTGCTGCGCGCTGTAAAACGCTCAAACAATGAAATCCCATGATTCCCTATGTGGGCATGTCACACCTGGCCCTTTCTCAGCGCGCATGAACGCGCTGATAAATGCCCTACGTCCAAAGAAGTTCGGGAGCTTCTTTTCGGGCATACAGCAGCGCGTTCGCGGCCATATCGCGACGCAGCGCTACGCCCAGGTGTGAACCCAGCCGCGAAGAAAACAGTCCGCAGACTGATTTACGTGCGCTACGTTACTGCGCTTGTATTTCAATTTGTTTTGCATGTCGGTTTTATGAACGTTATTGATTGACGGATGAAAAAATGCGTTTGGATCGTAATACCACCATTAATTTTCACGCGATAACGCTTGACGTTGCGCGCACAAAAAAATGTGCTGCGCGTACGAATTTGCGCGGAGAATGTAATAGAGCCCGAAGTGTATACACGGAGTCAGGAACGGTTAATGTTGAACCCCTCTGTCCCCCACTCCCACTTTAACTCTAGTGTGTCCCTTTAATGTCTTAAGGAGAATTTGTTGATATGGTGGCTCATATTACTTCTACATTGCTATGCAAACAGTTTGGGCAACAAACGAGGTTCAAACAGTGGATGTCACAAAAAGTGAAAACCGACCCTGATGTTGTGATGCATTTTAAGCCACATGTTGTGTGACAGCATTCCTCACAGGTATTGTGAAGTATTGGATTTCTGGACTGCACATTACTTCGGCAAAGAGCAAAAATATACAAAAACATGGCTCCTTTAGAACTGCCTGATGAACATCTACAAATGCCTTTAAATGGTTAAATATATGTATATTTAAAATTGCATTTTATTTCTCTACAGGCAGGGGGAGGTAATTCTCTGTTACGCACGCCAAACCGTGCTCAGTCGTGTATACAGAAGCAAATGTTCCCCCCAAACAACATTAAAACACACTCTAACCACATGTACATATTCCATTAGTTTTACGTTTTGTTAACAACCTTTGAATTGCAAATTCTGATTAATCTCTTTTAATTTGGTAGCCAAAGGAGGCCGCATTTATTGCATGTAAATACTAATTGTATGAATCTCTTGCATCTCATAAAAGCCATCTGTTACTGCTTTGCAACAACTACACAAAAAAAGTACTGTGGTTAATAATTGAACTAAAATGCAATTTAGAACTTAAAATATTAGCGGAACATGCAGTATTAAGCCACATAAGATGAATAATTAACCCCTTTCATACTTAGATTAAGCACTAAACTTTGTATTTCTCATTTTACTGATAATTGCATTGTTTTTCATGTTTGAAAAAAAAAATCAATCTACAGCAGGAGAGCAAAGAGCGACACAAAACCGGTCATCCACCATAACATTTGTCTTATGGAGTCTTTCATTGTAGTCTAGGTAATACGCAAGTAGTAGGAGTGGCATATCCATGGTGCGGGGTCTCCAGATTTTTACTACAAAAACAGAGGCTTGCTATTATAAGGCTATTACGAAGGCACAAGTCTCCATGACAAACGTTTCCTCCAGACCACCAGCTAGGGTTTCTGCAATGGGCAACTTTCCTCCTGGCAACAGCACTATAATACTCACCTCTAGGTCTTTAATAAAATCATTAGAAAGGTTATCCCCGATTGTCATGACTTCCCATTATGCTAAAGAGAAATCCCAACAACCAACATGAAACAAAAGGTCCAGAATGATTCAATACGTAGATCTTCCTATATTAGGGCATAACCCTTTATGTAAATCTCTAATTAGTGGGTCATCATTCTAAATGTAGCACATTGCCTGTCTTACAAAGCGCAATCACCGTTGTGCTAAATCAGGTATGGCTGAAAGGTGCATCATCCGCCATTGGTGAAAAGACTTACAAAGCATCATGTGAGTTGTAGTCCTACATAGGGCTGAAACAACTAATCGATTATCATTATCGATTAGTTGTTGATTAATCTATAATGAAAATAGTTGTCAACTAAATGGCTGCCGATTAATCGATATGTCCACAGCACACACGGTTTAGAATCAGACGGGGGTTAAACAATTATAACCCCAGACTCTACATTGGAGAGGATTGCAGAAGATGTGCTGCTGCTTTACTCTATGATTTAGTTCTAGGGGTAGGGCAAACATAACCCAGTTTGGGTTGAGGAGCTGTACCGCCGGTGATTTATCCTTACTTGGAGCTTGAGTCCTGTGCCACCATCCCACACTCCCGGTCTCTCACTGCGGTCAGGTCCATTTGTCCAAACTACGTCTCACACTCTGATTTGGTTCCCTGCCTAAGCTCACTCCCTCCCCCCACTTAGTTTGATCATGAATTTATTTTAAAGAGACACTCTCCGCACCCTGACCATGTTTGTGCATTAAAGTGGTAAGGCTGTGTGGAGTGCTCCCCCCTTCACCCTGCTTTGCATGCTGACATTTTCCTGTCTCGTAGCCAGGGCCGGTGCTCCCACTAGGCAAGCTAGGCAACTGCCTAGGGGCGCAGCCGGCCCCATCCTGGGTCCCATTTTTGTACCCCTTCCTCATTGCGCGGCTGGTATAGCCGGCAGTGGCTACTTACAAAGCTGACATTGTTGGCTCGCGGACCCCCGCTAGCGGCGCAGAAGGTGGACGTCTTGTGCGGATGCCCCCAGAGACAGATGAAAGAAAAAGGCAGAAGAAAGAAAGGTAAAGAGGAAAGAGAGAAAGAAAGAACGAAAGAACGAAAGAACAAAAGAACAAAAAAAAAAAAGAAAGAGGCACAGGAAAGAAAAGGCAAAAGAAAGAGGCACAGAAGAAGAAAGAAAAATCCATCGAGGGCAGAGGAAAGAAAGCGGCACAGACCTATCCCAGGCCCAACCAGCAGAGGGATAAAATCGGCACCGAACGACCGTGTGCGACCCCCGTGCCGTGTTCGTGTCGTTCCCCCTGCAGTGTGTGTGTGTGTGTGTGTGTGTGTGTGTGTGTGTGTGTGTGTGTATACCCGTGCACAGTGTGTGTGTGTCCCCGCATTTCAACATTTTTTTCGGGGGGGGGGGCACAAGCAGCTTGTCTTGCCTAGGGTGCAAAATAGTCCAGCACCGGCCCTGCTCGTAGCGCTCATTGCAGCATTAATTTGGGGAGAAAACAGACATGGGCTAGAGCTGCGCACGCACATCAGTCCATCACTTTGACCAGGTGCTTGTGTACCTTTATGTGCAAAAAGTAAGCAAGTTACACAAGATATACAATTAGCGTAACGGAAGTACAACAGTTATTTACAATGTGGAAATTTCATAAGAAAATAAACTTTTTTTATCCGATGAATCGATCAATCGAAAAATAATAATAAATAAATAAAAAAACGACCAACTAATCAATTATGGAAATAATAGTTAGTTGCAGCCCTAGTCCTACAACAGCTTTGGACCTTTTGGACAGCCATTACTTAAAGCCTCAAGGACAGACAGCAATCCTAGCTCTCCACGAGTTATCCTCCTGCAGCTCTCTGTGACTGTTTCTTTACTGCAGTGCGGATTCGATTTAGAAGATGAACTGAAAAGGAAACTATTTCCCTGTATAGGTTAGCCATCCAGAAATGCTGCCAACACCGGGTCCAAGATGATGGAAGGCCCTCAATTTGTTTAGTCTCCAAGGTTTATTTTCACAAAGACATAAAAAGTAGGACCTCTCTAATTATATACTACTCTAACGTATTGTAACCCCTGCGCTGCAGAATGTGGCTGCGTTACAAATCAACAAATAGTAATAATGATATCGCATCCACGGTGGGAATACGGAATAATCCCTTTAAGTTTCCAATTTATTTATAGATGGATATTTAGAACAATACAAAATATCGTAGTATACCCATGGCTACGTTTAATGTAGTGTGTTAAAGGATTCGACTGTAACAAGAAAAAGAGTGACCACAGAAAAGGTACTAGATCGTGTATAGATATATATATAAACGGTATACAACATCGTAACGAAGAGCGATTGTAATACTGCCCTTCATCAGGGATAAATCAATGTTGGTGCTAACTTAACCAGAGCTGTTGTAAACTGAAAACCTCCATAGGCTATAATGGCTCTGGGAAGTTTACAACAGCTCTGGTTAAGTTAGCACCAACTATGTAATATGGCCCTAAGTCTTGAATAAGGACGAAACGCGCGCTTTGTTTTAAAGATTGTTTTATACAGAATAAATTTCCTTTTTTATTGTTCCTGTGAGTATTTCCTGATTGCTTTTAAGCAGAACAGAAGGAACTGTGGGTGGTTGACCGGTCCTAGGACTGTGGCAGAAGGAAGACCACCTACATGCAACAACATCATTCAGATAAGCCTTTATTCATTTATCTCTGGTGCGCAGAATATTTATGAAGGGCAGGTCCACAAATCCCTCGCAGAGTTACGCTATTTTGTTCTTTTTAGTATTTGCAGTGCCTCATATTTGCTTCTACATGTTAAAGGATTCTCCATGACATGAAGACTAACCTTCACATAGTTAATAATGTGATACAACTGCATAACATAGAAGATGAGAGAAATGACAGTCTTCATCAGAGAATCTATTAAAGGTATATATTAGTGCAGATATTGGCTCCTATTCCAAAAGTTGCTTTTTTTGTGTAAAATATTTTTATTGGCAAAATATAAAAAGGTACATATCACAGAAGAGGCAAAAATACATACTGTATTTTTCTCTCCATAAGACGCACTTTTTCCCCCCAAAAAAGTGTGGGGAAAAGTGTGTGCGTCTTATGGAGCGAATACTGCAAAAAAGAGTGCACGTCGGGGCAGTGGCTTCGCAAGGTGGGGGCGGGGGGTGCAGCCCGCACCAGGTGACACCGTCACCCTAAGGGCGGGTGTCTCACCCTGCGACGCAGTGTTTGGCTCCCTGCGAGCGTCCGAAGCTATGGAGCTTCGACGCTCACCTGGGGGAACCACGTCACCAGTCGAGTTCTCGCGAGATCGCGGCTGGTCACGTGGTTCCCCCAGGCGAGTGCCCAAGCTCAATGCCGCCGGACGCTCAGAGGGAGCCGAACACACGGTGGCAGGAGGTGAGCTGGGGCCTGGGGGGCAGTATCCATGAGAGCTGCTAGGGCAGTATATCCACGAGAGCTGCTGGGGCAGTATATCCACGAGAGCTGCTGGGGCAGTATATCCACGAGAGCTGCTGGGGCAGTATATCCACGAGAGCTGCTGGGGCAATATATCCACGAGAGCTGCTAGGGCAGTATATCCACGAGAGCAGCTGGGGCAATATCCACGAGAGCAGCTGGGGCATTATCCACGAGAGCAGCTGGGGCATTATCCACGAGAGCAGCTGGGGCATTATCCACGAGAGCAGCTGGGGCATTATCCACGAGAGCAGCTGGGGCATTATCCACGAGAGCAGCTGGGGCATTATCCACGAGAGCAGCTGGGGCATTATCCACGAGAGCAGCTGGGGCATTATCCACGAGAGCAGCTGGGGCATTATCCACGAGAGCAGCTGGGGCATTATCCACGAGCAGCTGGGGCATATCCACGAGAGCAGCTGGGGCATATCCACGAGAGCAGCGGGGCATATCACGGAGCAGCTGGGGCATATCCACGAGAGCAGCTGGGGCATATCCACGAGAGCAGCTGGGGCATATCCACGAGAGCAGCTGGGGCATATCCACGAGAGCTGCTGGGGCATATCCACGAGAGCTGCTGGGCATATCCACGAGAGCTGTGGGGCTATCCACGAGAGCTCTGGGGCATATCACGAGAGCTGCTGGGGCATATCCACGAGAGCTGCTGGGCATATCCACGAGAGCTGCTGGCATATCCACGAGAGCTGCTGGGGCATATCAAGGAGCTGCTGGGCATATCAAGAGGCTGCGGGGCATATCACGAGAGCTGCTGGGGCATATCCACGAGAGCTGCTGGGGCATATCCACGAGAGCTGCTGGGCATATCCACGAGAGCTGCTGGGGCATATCCACGAGAGCTGCTGGGCATATCCACGAGAGCTGCTGGGGCATATCCACGAGAGCTGCTGGGGCACATCCACGAGAGCTGCTGGGGCACATCCACGAGAGCTGCTGGGGCACATCCACGAGAGCTGCTGGGGCAATCCACGAGAGCTGCTGGGGCACATCCACGAGAGCTGCTGGGGCATATCACGAGAGCTGCTGGGGCATATCCACGAGAGCTGCTGGGGCATATCCACGAAGCTGCTGGGGCATATCCACGAGAGCTGCTGGGGCATATCCATGAGAGCTGCTGGGGCATATCCACGAGAGCTGCTGGGGCATATCCACGAGAGCTGCTGGGGCATATCCATGAGAGCTCCTGGGGCATATCCATGAGGGCACATCCATTATTACACTATTTGATTCAGAATATTTTTTTTCCTCCTCTAAAAACTAGGTGCGTCTTATGGAGAAACAGAAAATCCGGAGAAACAGTTAGCATAATGTCTTCGAGTCGATAGTGAATGCCAGAGTTTTGCAATATAACTAAAACTAAAAATAAAACAACTAGAACGAAGAAAAGGTGATCAATATAGAAATCTTCAACTGTGGCGTAATACCAGGTTGTCTCACAGTACAATCAAAATAGAATCTTATATAGACTATAAGTCCTTACTAAACAGTAACAACGGTCTGTCCTTCCTGCGGAACTGAAATCTCGTCCCCTAAGGATGGTTCCTCTACATTAAGTGTTGGAAGGTGGGATGACCACGGACGCCAAATCACATAGAATATCTCATATTTACCCAGACTATTATAGTGGGCTTCTTCTAGAGTTCGGATCCCCTCCACCCTCAAAACCCAATCTCTTATAGTGGGTGAACAGTCCTTCCTCCAGAACAGTGGAATCAGTGCTCTCGCTGCGGACAATAAACTCGCCAAGAGCGAATTCCGAAAGGTGGGCATCGAAAAGGGTAGAACATTTAGTAAGTAAGTGGAGGGAGTAAATTCCACTTCCATTCCCCCCAATAACACTATTCTGTGCGCAACGTCTGACCAGTAGCGGGCAATTTTCATACAAGTCCACCATATGTGGACAGGATCACCTCTGGCTGCCTTACACCTCCAACATAAATCCGGCAGCATCGGGTCCATAGCATGCAAAGCCGACGGGGTGAGGTACCATCTCATAAACAGTTTACAATTCGATTCCTGGATCACCTGACTCCGAGAAGCAAAATAAGTGAGTTCGAAGGCCTTGGACCACTCCTCAGAGATTCCACTCCCAGATCCTTTTCCCAACTAAGTAGCCTCGGAGAGTCAGTCTTGTAGGCCCCTCTCATTACGTACGAACAGAGATTAGAGACAACATGTCCATAACGAGTCTTATCAGTACAGAAGGTCTCAAATGGGGTCAAGGGAGGCAGGCCCTCTGTCAACCATGTAGTGAAACGAAAAAAAATGACTCAATTGTGCATATTGGAATTTCGTCATAGATTTGGTCGCGACGTCCGGGGTCACTCAACGTTGTTGTAAACTTACCCGAGCCATTCTAGTCTATGGAGTTGTTAAGTTCACAACAGCTCTGGTTACGTTAGCAAAAACTTTGGAATATAGCACATTATATATTATTGATTGGCAAGAAAATAACTCTTAGCCTGGTCTGATAAGACTATGGGAAATGAGAAACGTGCGATGTGTTGGATGTGTTTTCATTCCCTGCTGCTGGCCTCATTCTATAGTGTTACAGGAGAAAAACTAAAGTATGGTCTGAACAATAGTAAATCACCAGGGAACATGGGGGCCTGTTTAAAGGTTAGACATTCTTTCCCCTAACCTAACAAGCTCACTGAGACCATATGTGAGAGTCTGGCAAATTAAGCACTGGCACGGCGGGATATAAAACAGTATGGCTTGGTATATATAGCGCAGGAGTCAACAACCTTGGCCCTCCAGATGTTTTGGAACTGCATTTCCCATGATGCTCAAGCACTAATCTGGTTGGTTGAGTCTCAACGGAAATGTAGTTTCAAAACAATCTAGTAAAGCTGGATGCATGTATATTCTCAGCATATACTGTTCCGCATAGAAGGCTTATCAATAAATTGCAATCTTTGAGCTTGGATTCCAATATTGTTGAATGGATTAGGCAGTGGCTGAGTGACAGGCAACAGAGGGTTGTGGTAAATGGAGTTTATTCGGCGCAAGGTCTTGTTACCAGTGGGGTACCTCAGGGGTCAGTACTTGGACCCATTCTATTTAATATTTTTATTAGTGATATTGCAGAAGGTATTAATGGTAAAGTATGTCTTTTTGCTGATGACACAAAGATTTGCAACAGGGTTGACATTCCTGGAGGGATCAGCCAAATGACAAATGATTTAGGTAAACTAAAAAAATGGTCGGAGCTGTGGCAATTGAGTTTTAATGTGGATAAGTGCAAGATAATGCACCTGGGACGTAAAAACCCAAGGGCTGAATATAGAATATTTGATACAGTCCTAACCTCAACATCTGAGGAAAGGGATTTAGGGGTTATTATTTCAGAGGATCTAAGGGTAAGTAGTCAATGTAATAGAGCAGCAGGAAATGCTGGCAGAATGCTTGGTTGTGTAGGGAGAGGTATTAGCAGTAGGAAAAGGGAAGTGCTCATGCCACTGTACAGAGCACTGGTGAGACCTCACTTGGAGTACTGTGTGCAGTACTGGAGACCGTATCTCCAGAAGGATATAGACATCTTAGAGAGAGTTCAGAGAAGGGCTACTAAAATGGTGTACGGCTTGAAGGAGAAAAGTTACCAGGAAAGGCTTAATGATCTTAACATGTACAGCTTGGAAAAAAGACGAGACAGAGGAGATATGATAGAAACATTTAAATACGTAAAGGGAATCCACAAGGTAGAGGAAGGGAGTATATTTAAAAGGAAACAAAATAGCAAAACAAGAGGACATAGTCTTAGATTAGAGGGGCAAAGGTTTAAAAGTAACATCAGAAAGCATTATTTTACTGAGCGGGTGGTGGATACATGGAACAGTCTTCCAGTAGAAGTGGTAGAGGCCAAAACAGTAATTGAATTTAAGCAAGCATGGGATAGGCATAAGGCTATCCTAAACAAAAGATAAATCCAGGTAAAGTATCCATGTAATTGGGCAGACTAGATGGGCCGAAAGGTTCTTATCTGCCAACATTTTCTATGTTTCTAAATGTCATTAAAGCTTTACAGAGCAGCAACGGTGCAGAATTCCTTTGGAAACTCCACACTCTTATGGCGTTCAGACACACTGACACTCTGCTAAGGCATTCTGGTACGCTGCTTTCTGACATTGTGGCGGTTAACCTCTTTATTTTCTCCTGCAGGACTCAGCGTTTATTTAAAGAATTTCACATCTGATTTGATAAAGAGATTTCCGCGAAAAGCGTTTGCACTGAAAGACCCCACTCCACGAAGCCAAATCTTGCATTTCTATCTAAATGAGCAAGATCTGGGAAACATTGCATCATTTTTGTTAAAAACAGTTGGAAAAAAGTGAGCATTCTGCGCTCATATCACAAGGATAGTTTGAAGAAGAAAATGAGGTGAAAGGTGCATGATGTAATAATCAGTGTGAATGTGACGGGGTCACAGGCACGGGGTATGACCCAAAGAACAGCACGACAAAGAAAAAAAAACCTCTGTGTTTGCAATAAGATTTTACTCCTTATTTGTTGAAATGATGAAAATATAAATAATTATGGATTATATATTGCAGTGGTTACATGCCCAGTATTGAAAGGATTGCTAAATAAAATACCTCTGAAACAGTAGGAAGGAGCATCGTGACTAGATGATGCACAGAGAACCACATACATACACACCTGTCATGTTTTAATAACCATATTCATTTATTTATTGCTGGAATCCTCCTTTATATAAGGAAAACTACAGATGGAGATTACAACTCGCATGATGCTCAGTAACGGGCTGGATGAGTAACCTGGAAAGCTGTTTCACCAACTAGATTTAACACTCGCAGAGCAAGGGACAAATAATGCTCAGTTTATAGATCCCAGTGTGCTTGTGTGAGACTAGAGGAACGCGACAGGTTTTGTAGCAGATGTCATTATCACTCTAGACACTCCAGCTGCTGAAAGAGAATCATGGGAGCTGTAGTTTAGTAACAGCTGGCTCTTCATCTTTGGCCACCCCCAGCGCACAGCATAAAAGTACGAAGCCATTAGAAGGGAATTAAGGATAATATACCTAGTGGATATTCATTTGGAATTTTACAGTCATTTCTTACCCCAATAAAAGGAGTCTATAAGTATTCAACGCTTTATCGTGACACGTACTTTTGCTGATTAAAGACTGCAGCCCATGCAGCCAAGTGTAAAATGCACTCCTTGCACTGTCAATGAGGGTAAATTACCTCGTATTGTACTTGTAATGTAATGTAATTTGACATAGACTAGGGTACCTGATGCCAGATCTGATAATGGCACGAGATGCCCGTGAGCCAGTGCTGCTCAGACAGGACTTGGCTCCGCTCGTAAATATCCTGCTACCCTGGGAAAGGATTCCTTTGTAATCATGTACAAAAAACCAAAATGATCCTCTGATTAAAGTGGATGAGAATGCAAAAAATATGGGTGACAGTTCTGAAAAGTCAAAGTGCCGTATGTCATTTAACCCTGTGATTGCTGGAAAAAGTTACACCCTGTGGTTGGTGGGGAGCCCAAACACGGAGTCGTTATTCCTGTCTAGTGATAATGCAACTTTCGTGCAAAACAGCTAGCGCTGTACAATAGGTAGGACAAAACGAGCCAAGCACACAAGTTAGACACACATGAGGAGAAGAGGACCTGGCTCAAGAGGTTGCAATCTAAAAACAAGATTTTAACAGGTTTGTGGAAAAGTATGTATCTGCACTGTGACGGAATGCAACAAAAAAAATTAGAAGACACATATACAGCGCTAAGGAATTAGTTGGCACTTTATAAATACTTGTAATATATGTGAAAAGACTGGTCTCTGAGCCTAACACCCCCCCCCCCAAATGTATAGAAAGCCTACCTGGAACGGGGCTCTGCCAGTCAGACACTGGTATACTATAGTACCAATGCTCCACAGGTCGGCCTTGGCATCATAGTGCTGGGACAAAATAACTTCGGGTGCCTAAAATAATAGAGGAAGAAAAAAAAAGGAAATTATTGAACTACATCAAGAATTACATATTTAAATTATTTACAATTTAAGAAAAATAAAAAGGGAAAAAAAATTATTATAAAAGGCATTTTCTTTATCCATCACATCAGCTGCATTGGTATGGTCACCATTTAGATCCAAGCAGATGGGTATTATTTGCACTGAATGGTGCCAGGTGAGTCATGCCATCCTATACACCCTGCCTGAAGACGAGGAGACCAGCAAGTAGCGGTGACATGCCTATGAGCGACACGCTCGCCGAGCACTCATCACCAACAAAGAGCTATTTAATCACATGAAGGAGACAAGTACAATGTTGCTGCCCATGAGCAAGCACATTGCCAACGAAGGATACTTTAGCTAACAATGGCATTTAATCTTTGCCTTTTCTAGTACTTTGGCTTGTACAATGCACAGATGGAATTCAATTCCCTCGCTGAGACGAACCCAGCCATCCAAACACTTTCGAGCAGCAGATCTGTTTTAAACGCATCCAGTCGAGGTCACCAAGCAGTCTTCAGTGGATTTAATGCACACATTTATTAAAAAAACTAATTATGTTGCGCTTCTGTTTTATAGGAAATTTAGAAATAAAAAGCCAAAAACAACCTGGAAAGCTGTTTAACACTACTACTTTTGACACAGGGACCAGGGGAAAAAAGTAAGTAGACTGATGGATTGCAAGCTCATCGCCCTAGCTTCTACCCACTTTTTGTTTACATACTTTTGCTGTATAATGCAAAGTGCTGGGATAAGAATGATAAAATAATATCTCTGCCGCTTGGTGGCTGCTCCATGGTGGATGGGTTGATCCGCTCACTTGGTGGTCACAAGGTGATAATAAAATCTCACCTAGAAATAACAAGAGGAGCTGGGAAATTTTGCAGCTGTACTGGTAATGAAGCCAATTCTCAGTAGAAAGCTGCTTAAAATTCAGTGAGCGCAGCGGTCTCTGGATGTTCGAGGCATGTGCTGTGAATCACGCTGCAAAACTAATAAAAAAAAATCACGACATATGCCCTGCGTCCCGGCTGAGGAACAGAACAGGACCCGACTGACAATAAAGGCGTCCACAATATATTTTGGGAGCATTCCAGCTGTTTGTTTTCCACTGAGGGTCTCTGACAATCAGCTGTCACGAATCACTCGGATCTGACTGTATTATCAATTCAAGAAGGACTGGCGTAGGACTCCAGAAAGCACGCAGCCTTGTTCCAATCCTGGCCGTGTAAATGTCGACGGATGAGCAAACATACATTATAGTGCTAAGCAGGTGAGATATTCCTAGAAGATCAGTTTAATTCATTGCTTCACGAAGCAAGACTTTCAGGGTTATTCAGAGAAAGGTGAAACTCTGGAGAACTTTTGGAGAAGTGAAAATTCTAGGTCAAAATGGCTGATTTGGAAAGTGAGATAAATGGGAGAATTTTTCTGGTTTGGCTATTTTGACCTAGAATTTTCACTTCTCAAAAAGTTCTCCAGACTTTCACCTTTCTCTGAATAACCCTGTAAATATGGACAGATATTTACAGCTAGGAATCCTTGCGGATTTGGATTTTTTATTATTTATTTATTTCTTCAAGTGTGTTCCTGTGTAATTTTTAACGTACATAAAAGATTTCCAAAAGAGGTTATGAAAAAAAATCACTATTTAACAAACGTCAACAATAGCAAGATGCAGGAATTTGACTTGTTTGGTAGAAACAAACAAATTATGTTTTATTCAGCTCTATAAGCATGAAACACCTGTAAGGCTGGGTTCACACCTCAGCGTTTTACAGCGCGTTCCTGCGGGCTGTAAAACACCGAGACACGGAAATCCCATGCTTTCCTATGGGACCCGTTCACACCTGGGAGGTTTACAGCGCGCAGGAACGTGCTGTAAAACGTCCTACGCCCAAAGAAGTACGGGAGCTTCTTTGGGGCGTATTTGCAGCACGTTCACTCTGCAGTCTATGGCCGTGAACGCGCTGCAATGTGCGTCTGTGCGTTTTTACGTTTGCGCGACACGCGCGTAAAAAAACACGCGTATTGCGCACGTACAAAAACGCGCAGGTGTGAACCCAGCCTTAGAGTCAACTTTCTTTGTTACACAGTAATATAGTTTGCAAAAAAGAGTCACGTCCATGTGGTGCGACTTTTCCTATCTCGGTTATTGCTGATGATCTCAATAAAAAAGCAAAAAGAATCCAATTTAAAAGAAGCGATTTCAATTTGTCTGATCTAAAAGGAAAAGGTCCTTCAGTGGCAAACGTATATCAAAGCCATGTTCCTCCCACACAGGGACCATTTGCCCTGCAAGGTTTTCTACAAAAAGAATTGTTTGAACTCTCTCCGGCGCGTCTGACAGCTTTCCTTATTTTTTTTTAACTTTAATATCTTTGTAAATTCGCGCTGGGATCTTGTCAGGAGAAGCAATGATGCGGAGGTTCATCAATAAAGAAGAGAACATCACGAAGGTTACTTCCTGTACAAAAAGAACAACTCCGGCTCCGAATTCTAAAAGTGGAACAATCGTCATGGCAACCATAGATTTAAAATAAATTAAAAAAAAAAGATGGTTTGCTGCGGTTACAGAAAAAATAGCAAAAAACGGAATATTAATGCGGCCAGTTGTTAAAATATGTGATCCTAAGAGAATTTAGAGAGGGCGCCTGTCCCTTTTATAGAAATTCAGAATACTTCAGATTTGCCTTCTTTTGGATCACCTTAAATAGCAGAGATAATGAATGCTAGCTTTAATTATATATTTTCTTCTTTTCGATCCTACGTTATTCTTGTTCCCTATAAAGCATACCGCACTGTGCTCCGCTTTTTATCCAGCCATTTTTGCCACGAAAGATTCCAAATTACACATGATATTTATTAATTTTTCCACTGGAAATTCCTCCAGCCACCAAAATCAAGTAATCCGTTTGGGTTGCTGAATAAGAAGTCTGCTCTGGGTTTTTCCCACCGTACGAGCCAAGAAAAATGACCAAATAATTTGTTTAAAACTGGGAGGAGTGCTGTGATCTGATAAATGAAATGTGGCGCTCCGGTGCTTTGCATCATTGCATTTATTACTTTGCTTCTCATGTAAATAAAACGCAGCTGTGCCGCCTTGCACCAGGGGAAAGCACGTTATCGTGTGCTTTATCGATATACAAAGATCACATCTAAATGGATCGGGGGGGGGGGGGGAATTAAAAATAACAGGCTTATTTTTCTAGCTCTTGCTGGGAAATCATTAAAAGTTAAGATTATGCTGAGAAATATTTGATAAACATCCATTATTGCAAGGCCTAACAAACAGCAGAAATAAACGCTCCTGAAAACACATAGACAAAATCTGCTCAGCCCATGTCATTTCTATCTCATTGGAATCCATATATATGGACCGTTTTCCTAACGGCTGCTGGCTGTTTATAAACAGATGTAACGAGTCCATTTTTATTTTTGGCAGGATTTTAGGATCCGTTGATAGGTTGGCTGCAGAGAAAATAAATGTACGTTTGGCCCTTGTGTGCCACTAGGCTCCTGTACAAATGGTAGAGATTTCCAACAGATTCTCAGGCCGCCACTTAGAAAGCAAATGAAGACAGATAGCGGCTAGTTAAAAACTGCTAAAAACATGTTGATGCAGTAATATCCTGGACACTTAGCTTTAGAGCTGCAGAAGTAATCTGAAAGAAAATGCTTTCACCCTGGGGTAAATGTAGGGCCAAGACTAAGAATCTTGAAGCCCCTAGGCAATAACTGACCATGACACTTACTGGCGAATGCACACCATGTCACCAAGCTGAAGCCCATGAATAAACCCCTTCACTACCAATTACCTACACTCAGGGGTCCAGTCCTAAAAAACATAACTGAGGGAACTCCAATATTTCTGTCCATTCCGGTCTTAAAGATTACTGGGAGCCGCAGCAGCCGCAGCACTTCTTTGTATTTGAGAATGCCATTCCTCTGGCAAACACTGAGAAATTGTCGTTCCCATGCCTTCCCAATGTACTTAGAAATCGAGGAAAACCCTTAACTATGGACAGTTTTATAAAATTGTGTCTATATAGAAAGGTATTGCAGCTTCCCAGTATATCAGCCAAAAGGGAACTAAGTTCCTCCTGCTAAAATAGTGAGTGACCTACGTTCCCAAGGGCTCCTGCACTGTTAAAAATGTAGCGCTCTACTCAACGGATTTAACATTTATGAGCCAATACGCTACTATAAGCTCATTTGACAGAGGGCTGACCCTGCTGGTCAAATTTCTTTACTGTAGCACGTGTCCGCAAGACACACATACATTGTCTGGTATGCTGCAACTTTTGGAACATGTTCTGGAGACCATCTGAAATACACAAAATTCCTTCACATTGATCCAGAAAAAGTCCAGATCAAGTTTACTCAATGTTGGGCTCCTGCAGGTGCTTTGGAAGACTGACAGGGTTATTCAGAGAGAGGTGAAAAGCAGGAGAATGGCTGGAGAATGGAAAATACTAGGTCAAAATAGCCAAACCAGAAAAATTCTCCCATTCACCGCACTTTCCAAATCGGCTATTTTGACCTAGAATTTTACCTTCTCCAGTCATTCTCCTGCTTTCCACCTCTCTCTGAATAACCCTGTGAGTATACTCCATCATGTTGGTGAAGGGAGTTAACTGCCTATCTGAGCCACTGACAAAAACTAACTTCTTAGTAAACCAACCCCCCCTACCCCATCTTAATTATTAATGCTGAACGGGGAGCCTGAGGGTGGCTATCATCCTCCGTCCAGGTCCCCTAGAGCAGCAGCTGTGACCTGTACCTCATATGCCTGGCTCGGCCACCGACAGGAGCTATACCTGTTACATCCTAATGGCAAACCCTAGTATCAAGGGTAACTTCTTTCATGGCGTAAGTTAGTGGAGGATCCCTGTAGATTTACAAATTGTGCAATCATCATACAGATACTTTGGTGTTTACACATTTCCGTGTCTATATTTGCACCCTCCTTCCCACCCATAATAATCACTGGTAGTCAAACTAGTAACCGAGAATCAAACTTAAAAAAAGAGATAATTACCATGTACATTGGCGATCCGCAGATAGTAGCTGCCATCATGTTATACTGCAGGTGCCTTGCGAACCCAAAGTCAGCTGTGACAAAAGAGAAAAAGAGGTGGTTTTACAGATATTTATTAAGGTTTTCAGTGCGATGGATTGAAAATTAAAATGTCACGTTGATAAATACATGCACATTGCCTCAGTGTTTCACAACGGCTTGATTGGATACTCTCAGGAATGCTAGGAGGTATCGTCATGAATGGATTAGCTTAGTGGTGTGAAACCATATTTCGCAAAAAAATAAATAAATAAAAGCTTTGGTTATTTATGATATTTTCTTAATATTGTCTTAAAAATGGTTTAATTTTGGTCTTTGCTTTATCGGTCCTTTCAAGCAGAGGATGAAAGGTAAAGGGATCCTCCTGGCATCGATGCAATGATACCAGCATGTTATTCCAATGCTTCTGGAGTGTCAAGGTAATATAGTTTGTATCATGTAATCATTTCTTTCTAGCAACATCATATGACACATGATAGTTGGTGGGAGGTAAACAGAAGGGAATGATGCTGAATTTTCTACATATCTCCCTCCCTCAAAGCTTATAAACCAGGATTTAGAGCATAGGCAGAACAAGGAGAAGCCACAGTAAATTCAGTATCACGAGCAGCTGCGCTGTGCAGTCGTGCACGTACGCTCTCTATATTCATTCAGGAGAAATTATTAAATGTGACATGCCCAGTAATTCTTCCTTAGGCGTGATAGAGGAGACTGCGGAGGAGGTAGATTAAATCCCCGGGGGATGGATTGCCAGCAAAGAATGAAATTTTTTTTTAAAAATTGATCAAAGGAAGGAGACACGTGCTCCATATTTTTATATGCTTTAAATGTGTTAACTGCATAACCAAAGCAGAAGTAAATGAATGGGCAGCCACATTGTAATGTATGGTTAACCAGCCATAAAAATATACTTACATACAAAATTATGACTTAAAATGCAACGGTCATGCATAACAGAATCTCTCCCTTCATATAATTTTTTTTTTTTTTTGCTGACCTATAGAATTGAATAAAAGGGGCATATTCACTTTCTAAGATTTCCCTTCTCCCATGGGACAGCGCCATGTTGCCAGGGGGAGGGGCTTCTTTGAGTTGAGAGCAGTCCTACAGGACAGGCCTCCGCTCAGTCAATGTGCTGCAGCTTGTCATTGACAGATAACACAGCAATTGCTGCAGAATCAATGTCCCTTTTGAGGCAGCAAATATATACAACCGGGTGCTCACAGGCTCCAGAGGGGCCAGTCTCACATATTCAGAATAAGAAACTAAGAACTTCCAGCACTCCAATTCCAGCAGAAAAAACAACTTTTAATGTGACAGGGAAACGTTTTGACTGTTCTACAGCCTTTATAATGCTTGACGAAGGTTGAAGAACGGATGAAAAGTTGCCTGTGGAATATGAAAAGATATTTTCATCAAGCCCGCGGCCACCTAACATGCAATGACTTCCTGCAAGCCTGCAGCATGTCACATCCAGAGGATTAGAGAGCCAGCACTGCGCTGGTATCAATGTGAAATCCATCCACCCCGTCACATTTTAACCTTAGGGTCCCTCTTAATAACTGAAATTTCAATAAGAATAACAAAATTCTTCATATCTCGACAAATATATGTTGGTGTTACAAGCATGACATTGTTCACAGTTGTGGTGAGGAGCGTAGCTTCCACTGATTGTGTAGTGATGGATAGCCTTGGCACCGAAAAGGTTTCAGAAGTGCACATCCGGTGATGACCCACCAGTCTTTTGGCAGGCTGACATGAGATATGTAGTTCAAATACATCTAGGATGCCAAGTTTATCTGTCACCGAGATGATTTGAGTCAGTGCAAGCTGAGGTATGCGTATGTACTACTGGAAATAAAAAAAAATAAGAAAATCAAAACAATAAGTCTTTTAGCTTTATACAGGTGACTGGGTAAAACATTAACCAGGTTACCTTATCTGGGATTTCATGTCTAGTCATATGAACATTATTTATAATGTAGATTATAGAAGTATTAATAAAACTTTTATTACAAATATGATTCCTAAAGGAAAAATGTGGAATTACAATGAAAAACCCTTCTAAAACATGTATTGAAAGACTCATAAGCAAAGGAAATGGTTGATGTTCCCTTTTCCAGACTGTGTAAACTATAAATACACTGAGATTTGTAACTCCATATGTAACTATAAATACGGTAGGCACAAGGCGGAATTAGACGGTGATAGAACAGTGCCGGGCACCTGAATGGCATGAATAATTCATACGATAAATGAAACTTGCGCATTGGAGAGACACACAGAGAAAGATGGAAACAGGAAATCAAGAACATGATAAAACAACATAGCCAAGCTAAGGATATTGACACCTATACAATTAAAAAAGTGTGAAAGACAAAGTAGATCTTTTTCTCCACAGACTAGGTGAATAATATAGGAATTAGAATTTCAGCCTCTATATAAACATTGCAGAGCGCTCTAGTGCTTTGAACTCTTTACAACTATATCAAAGTGACGTACCCTGAATTTTGTTATTTATTCTTTCTTAGCTTTATGACATGGCATGGTAAACCTGTGTCACAGGCACTTCATGCTGTTGGCAAACCAGATGTATACCCTGGGGTTAGCAACCTTATTGCGCCATACAATGAAACGTGATGCCAGCACTGGTTTTACCTGTAAAGCCAGGTAGGAGTGAACCTGAAGCATCAAATCACAGAATTACTTACTGACACACTTTTACAAAAATATGAGAAACCTCAGATTTGGCCACTAATATTATTCTAGTATTATGTTTTACAGACATAACAAACGTGAGCTCTTTATTGAGGAGTGAGCGGATGGTAATTTCCAGCTTTCGGGGCATTCAGTGCACGTCTCTGGGTAGTATTATTTTGTGTACTGCATACAGCTTTAGATAAAAATGTTAAATGCTTTCATACCAGTTTTGGAATCCCAGGACCATTCTATTTATAATTTATTTGTGGTATTTTGGGTTTGGTAGCCAGTATAATCAGACAATCACTACTCTCATAATACACCGATTTATCTACACAAGGCTAGAGCTAATCTGAATGTCAATCAACTGCAATTAAATGGCTTTATTTTAAATCATTACTCTTGAAATGCTCTGTGTACTGCTTGACAGAGGAACATCGAGTTTGGAAGCCTGCTTCACATATTTAGGAGCCAGCCAAAGACCCATGAAGAAGTCAGTACAGAATAATCCAAAGATTTAGGAGACCAGGGAAAATTTTAAGAGTCATCAGCTATTTGGTTCCTGGATACAAGAAGCTTTACGCCCATTACAATTCCTAGCATTAACCTTGAGTATTCACAAAGCAATGTATATCGTCTTGTTTTCTAGCATAGGGCAAAAAGAAGGTCCACGTTAGCTAGCAGACCAAAGCTCCCATCATACTCTGTCGGCACAAAATACTAAAATCAATATAGGCCATAGTCCATAAATCGATGGTGTAATGCCTTAGTGTATGGATCTCAAACTCCCAGCCCCCCAGATGTTCCTAAAAACTCCCATGATTCTCTAGCCATCTATTGCATTCAAAGAATTCTGGAAATTATAGGCATCCAACATCCCTAAAATACCTGCTTTAGTGATTGCCATAAAATGGACTATTTAAAGCAGTGGTGTCCAATCATGGCCCTCCAGAGGTTTCAGAACTATATCTCCCATGATGCTCAGCCATGCATTTGGTCAATGTAGTTCCAAAATATCTGGATGGTCAAGGTTGAGCACCTGATGGTGATCAATGCTCACTACTCGGTATATATGACACATAAACACATAGAGCATCCACAAAGCGGTGTTTCCTACCGATCTTCAGGCGGATATTATTGGGGTTGTATCGGCGTCCCTCTGCACAGGTCAGCAGAATGTTTTGGGGCTTCAAGTCTCTGTGGATGATGCCTTTACTGTGTAACAGTTTCATGGCTCCTGCTATCTGAATGAGGAATATCCGGATTGTGTCCTCGCTCAGTGTTCGCATGGCTGTGGGGGCAAAGACAGGCATGAGAGTTAACAACGGATTGTGTTACCATTATAAACAGATTACATACGCATATACAATTAGGCAAGGATTAACAATGTCAGGGACCTTGACACCAAGGTAGTTTGAAACTACATTTCCCATGGTGCTCTGCAATACAACAGAATATCTGTGAATTTTATTTTTAACCATTTGGGGTGCCAAGGTTGCCAATCCCACTTTTATTTAATCTTTTAGGCACCAAAGCAGGGTTCTGGACCTGTGGTCACTGAATCGGAATGTATATTTACTTTGGCGTTTCACAATGTAATCTTTTGAAATACTCCCAATCATTTAAAAAGGTCGCACTGGCCACCATGATCATTTAAGTGAATTTAAAGTCAACCGGAAGCAAAATTAAGTCAGGAGAAAACCCAGAGATTAGTTCAGGAGGTGGGTTACTAGTTAACACCTCTGTCCCCCCCCCCTTTTAGTTTTTAAACTAGAGAGTCCCCCTTGACAATCAGTGTTTACAATAAATGTATCACAAAGGAGGCAGACATTGGAGGTTAACAAATTATGAGAAGTATCACTTGTTTTGTTTACGAGATGAAGGGAGGGAAAGTAAGCAACTCTGAGGTTTAATTATAAAAGTTCCTTACAAAAGTTCCTCGAAGAACTCCAGCATCTCATTACCTGGAGCTGCCTCTGTACATTGAGGGGTAAATCTAGCTGCACCAAGGAGAGATCAACAAGATCAACACAAGTCAAGTGACATTGCATTATTATATAAATCAAACAGAGTGACAGAAGAATCTATTCACAAAGCGTTGAAAGCGCACGCAATTTTGGTGTTTTGATTGTCGCTGTACTTTGAGTCGCCGAAGCAGTTGTCGGAGGTCAGCGAAAACTGCCGAAGTGCACTGATAACCTCCGAACTTCGCAGAATTGGCGTTGGAGAATTCCACCGAACAGCAAAAAACAGAACTCTCCTATTCTCCTAATAGGTGTTTAAAACAATAAAAATGTATTAAAATGTGTCCAAATAATAAAAAAGGTAATTTAAAAAATAATCAAAAGGTCTGTTACAAAATTTTAAAAAAACAAAACAATAAACCAACGGCTTTTTAAAAAATTGGGAAACAAAAATTTCAGCAAAAATTACAAAAAGGTGTTCAAAAAATTAAAATAAAAAGGTTTTCTGCTGAAAAGGGGAAAAAAAAAAAACTCTTTAAAAAAAATTATATTACGATTTTACATTGAATCCTATGGCAGGCCTCAAAATTTCCACTCGACTGCTCGCATTTGGCGAGTGGAAATTACACGAGGGCGAGTGGGAATGCAGAGGCAATGCTGGAAAAGGGTTAGGTGGGGCAACTAGTGGCGAGTAACTCTTAAAGCCTGGCTAGTAGCTCAGGGCTTGAAATTTTGAGGCCTGTCCTATGGGATTAGTCTGGTTAAACCGGTCGAACTGAAACACCGAAAATCAGCCAACATTTCAGCGTTCTGTGAATAGACAAACCATGACTCTATGGGACAATTTCGGTGCTGCCGAAGACTGCACTGTATTTTCGCTGTCAATTCGCCTGTATTTGGTGAAATGACAGCTTAGTCAATAGACAAACTGCCACGAAACTGCACTGAACGGTGCAATTCGGTGGCAGCTTCAGAGGTTAGTGATACCCCTATAGAAATGCATTTGTACACAGTTTCATTCGAGAATCTTACATGCAAAAATAAATATTTTTAAGATAGAAAAAAAAAAACAGAATATATATATATATATATATATATTCTTTCTTAACTATCGCAACAAAAGACACCCGATATCAAAGCCTTTATGTAGGACTCCCCCTATGCTATTTTAAATATACTTTAGGGGGGAAAAAAAAATCTTAATTATTCAGCTGCTCTCAACCGCAGCCCGTCTGCATGGCTGGCAGCGATTTCAAACGGCTCTGAAGTTCTCGCCAACACACAGATCTAGAAAAAAAGTCATAAGAGGTTTGATAAACTCTTATGAAAATACAGGCGGTGTCGCAAGAAAGCTACAGAGCAGACCAACACAGGAAACCGAAGGCTTTCCTCCCAGAACGCGTGGGAAAGAGTGCTGTCTATTCTAGGATGGAAAATAAATATATGTTTAGATTTGTGTAAACAAACACAATTTTTATTACACACACACGGGTCCTGAAGAAGCTAAAATATTTATTTCTGATTTTATTGCAAGCCAGATAAAAGAGTAGCTTTAGAACATACAAAAATTAAAAGGGATTATTCAGAATCCACTGGTGTTTCCCAATGTTGCAAATGCCTGTGAAAATTACCATTATTGCAACGTTGGCATTTTATAAAAGAATATTCCAAACAGCAGAAGGAGAAGCTTCACTGTGAAGCCTCGACTAGGGCTTTTCGATTCTTCTTTTGCAAAGCATCAGCCAAATCTCACTTCTTCCACCTAAAAACATTAAGCTCTTATCTCCCGCCTTGACTATTGCAACCCTTTTCTCACTGGCCTTAAGAGATCCCAGATTTTCAGTCTGCAATCTGTAGTGAACAGCTGTGCCAGGCTCATCCACCTCAATTCCTGCACCTCTGACACCTCACTACTTTGTCAATCTCTACACTGGCTCCCAGTTTCCTTTCGAATCCAATTTATATGGTACTGGGCTGACCGGCTGGTTGGAGTAGAGGTAACATCACTGCTCTATAACCGTGGAGAGAGACTGTAGAGACACACTGTGGAGACACAGGTTCGAGTTAGAGCAGCTCTCCAGTAAGTGTCCTTGGGCAAGACACCCAGGACATACTTGCAAAACGAGAGAAATCTCAATGTATAAAATCCGTTCTCAAAAAAATATTTTAAAAAATTGCGCGCACGGGCACAGCTCTCCATAACCGCACCCCTGCCTACATCTCCTCCCTTATTAGCAGGTATGTCCCGTCCCGACCACATTGATCTGCCAACGTTCTGATGTCATCTCCCCATACCCACACCTCTCGCCTTCAGGACTTCTCCCGAGCTGCCCCCTTTCTATGGAACTCCCTCCCCCGCAACATTAGACTCTCTCCGTCTCTCCAGTCCTTCAAGAAGTCTCTGAAAACACATTGCTTTAGAGAAGCCTATCATCTCACTCCATAATTCCCCAACTGTACATTTCTTGCCCCATCTTCCTGCTTACATTTGGGAAAGCATCATGGGAACTGTAGTCCTTTGACTTGAAAATATACCACTTGGCCAGAAAGGGTGCGAGATTTTATTCAATTTCATAATTTCTGCAAAACCACTTGTATTTTTTGTTTTATACAATAAATGGATGCAGCACGTCGAGGTTTGTAAAGAGATGCAGAGTATCTGCATTTGGTGTGTCAAAGGCTTCACCTAAAGATGTAATAATGATCACCTGCAAAGACACAGATGTTTGATGAAAGCTGTGACGTTGTACTTGTTGACTTTACAAGGAAAGTAAAATGATGCTTCCTTGATCGTCTCAATACACATGGTTATTAGATCTCCGCAGATGGATCACTTAAGCACAGGACGCGTTGTAACCTCCCGGTGGTGTTCTTCAGTAATTGGTGTTGTGTTTGATCCCAGGACACCGTGCTGCCAGCATTACTTGGAAATAATGATATCTCTGTTTATTTCTGTGGACTGAAGCAAAGGCCGGATAATTCTATAATGGAGGAGGAGGTTTAACCTTGCCAAAGTGTCTGCTTTGCAGAGTCAGCACATGCTGACCGCTCCATGTCACTTGTGGACCTCGTGTAACATTCCATCTAGGAAACAGAGCATACAAATTCCATGCGTTTAAAGCAGGGCTGTCAAATTCTGGCCTCCCAGATGATGGCCTACAATTCTCAGAATTCTTTAAATGCAGTAGCCAGCCAGAGTTATAATTCTGAGACATTTGGGGTGGGGTATTTGAGACCCCTGCTCTATAGGCTCAGATTGCATATATTACCTATGTACTGCTTTACCTGCCTTTCCTGGGCACCAGCAGTTCACAGCATCTTGTTCCTCAGGAGTTTGTGTTGCTAAAAGAGTGTCTGCCCAAGATATTACCTCATAGCAGCTCCCGATACCAGCTCTATGACAAAAAAGCCTCCTTATTAGCAACTTACCTCATGATAGAAGGGTCACTGTCACTGGAAGCAGTGCCAAGTGCTGTCACCGGCATGGTCTCCTTCAGACTACATGTAAACGTGAGAGCTTGAGCAGAGGCAACAGAAGGATGCTGGGAACCATTTGTTCCTAATTTCATTCTCCATGCAGCTGTTGGCAGATCGCACTGGCCTTTGCACCGTAACAGAGTTGAGTAAGATATTTAAAAAAAATATTTTTAAGTGGACATTTTCAACCTCTCCCTCTTCTCTGAGTCTTCCCCTCTGTATTCAAACATGCTCTGACCACCCAAATTCTAAAGAAGCCATCTCCTGTTTCCACCTCCCTTTCGAACTACTGTCCCATCTCTTTGCTTTCCTTTGCAAACGCCTGATCTATGACCAGCTCACTGGTTTTCTCACTAACTCTCTACTTGACCCGCACCAGTCTGGCTTTCGCTCCCAGCAATGCACTGAAACTGCTCTGACCAAGGCGACTAATGATTTAGTTGCGTCTAAAACCAAAAGGTCACTTCTCCCTGTTTATTCTTCTTGACCTTTCTGCTACATTTGAAATGGCTGACCACTCTCTCCTACTCCTCATGCTGTGTCAACTTGGTCTTGTTGACGCCGCTCTCCTGGTTCTCTTAAAATCGGTCTCTTCGCTTCTTCAGTGTCTCCTTCGCTGATGCCTCTTCACCCCCAGTTCCTCTCAGTTGGGGTACCTCAAGACTCTGTTCTGGGTCTCCTACTCTTCTCGATCTACACTGCCTCTCTTGGCGACCTCATTTCTTCCTATGGACTTCAATATCATCTCTATGCTGTCGACACCCAAATCTACCTATCTATCTATCTCTCGCCTCCTGTGTTGGACCTTGTTACTGCCTGTCGACTGTTTTCAACTGGATGACTTACAGTTTCCTAACGCTCAATCTCTCTAAAACTGAACTTCTTGCCTTCCCTCCCTCTACAACCATCATTCCTGCAACCATTTCGATTCAGGTGACTGGTGCCACCATTACTTCTACCTCACAGGCTCATTGCCTTGGTGTCCTCATCAACTCGGATTTAGCGTTTGCAATATCACTTAAAACCAGAGTCTCAGACAGGTTATTCTATCTATTTAAATATCATCTTGTAACGAGAATAACGAGAGCTCTTGGAATCCCTCATTATTCTCTTGATGGACGCAAATGAACTCTTACTGTACAAAGTATACGCAATATAGGAAGTGTTCATTCACAGCAACCCTCCATAACAGTTGAGCTGCAAGAGAAGCTTGCAGCTCGACTGAAATAGCAGGGGAGCCGCTCGTGTTAATGAGTGAGCCTTAATTATCATGAACACTAACAGCTTGGTTGGAATAGCGCACTCCGATTGTGGGAGCAGAGTTTCTAAATCTGACAACGCCCTACATACAGCATAGGTGCTTACAACAAGCTAGATCACCAGCAGTCTTAAAAATAGACCTTAATCGAAACACCAGCAAAGCATGATGGGTGCTGTAGTGTTCTTACTGTTGAGAGACTTCTTTTTGCCAGGCTTGATTGCAGAGGCTCCAAATTAATAAATCTACCTTTTCACAACCACAATATTATATTTAACAAAAGAATCATACTACATAAGCTGCATAAAGGTTAAGTTGCACAGCACTGGGCCTTATTCCAAAACTGGTGCTAACTTAACCAGAGTTGTTGTAAACTTACCAGAACCATTATAGTCTATGGCAGGGCTCAAAATTTCAAGTCCCAAGCTACTAGCCAGGCCTTAAGAGTTACTCGCCACTAGTTGCCCCACCTAACCCCTTATCCTGCCCTGCCTCTGCATTTCTACTCGCCCTCATGTAATTTCCACTCGCCAAATGCGAGCAGGCGAGTGGAAATTTTGAGGCCTGGTCTATGGAATTGTTACGTTTACAACAGCTCTGGTTAAGTTAGTAACAACTTGGGAATGTTGCCCACTGAGTTTACGGTGGGTACCTTTTACTAGCTTGCGCCTTGCTTTCTACATCCCCGCAACGCTATGTTCATCCCTTACATGCAGAGAGTTTCCTACACAATATGCTTCTTCTCCCTGGTGATGCGGGCCATAACGATGAGCTGCTGGATACCTCGGGAGGTAAGGTAATCAACACGTTTATGTCTGGGAAATTTGTGCTCGATAAGGAATGAGAATGAAAGTACCTGAAGCGATATAAATGTAGCCTGTAATAAAAACTTAATGGAACGCATCTCTGAGAGGTATCACTTCTAGGTTATCATGTGCCCTGCGGCTCCTGAGACACCACGTGTGCTTTTATAGAAATATATTTAACCATTTTGACAGCAAACTTTGCAAATCAACAACATTGAAAGTAATGATCCTGCAATATGTGTATTATCTCTACATCATATGATGGAAAGTGGGCCATGATCAATACAAGGTTAGAACGGCTTTCTAGATCACCGATTTGATGGTCACTGTGGTGTGGAGGACTGACTTTCAAATAATCTCCCAGAGCGTGGAATGCTGTGCCGTATGGATCATGGACAGCACACAGTTTTCCATCTGCAGAGAAAGTTCAACTCTCATACTGCTTAGACAGTTTGCAGCCATGTAAATGGCACATTGAAACCTGAGACAGGGGGCGTGGCTGGACGCCGAGGCGAGAGGCAGCTGAGAGCAGGAGCTCGTCCTGACTGTAAACTAAAGGGGGTATTTTCTCCCCTTTCTAAGCCTTTATCCTCTCTCATCTCGGCTCGGGGGCATTTCTGTGGTGGCCTGCATTGGTGGGGGTGCTTCCCTGGGACCCAGACCCGATCCCTAGCCGGGACGCCGCAGTTCTCTGTCGAGACCAGGGAGTCGGCGGCCATTTTGGGGCCTTGAGACGGCCAAGCTTTCTGGTGCCTTGCTGCTTTACTCACCTCTGCTACTATGTTCCCCGGCGGGGTCACTACCCAGAGAGATGGGCGAGCTCGGAGGACGGAGGGCCCGGACTTCCTGACCCGGTATGATAGCCACCTAGTGGCCGAGACTGAGCGCTTAGCGGGCTTGACTGCGGCGGCAGTTCCTGGCCTCCACGCGCCCGAGACGCCTGCTTCATCTATGCTGACGCCTGCGGATGATTCGCTTCCACTTACCCGTGGGATGCTTGCGGAGTTATTGGAAGAGATGCGAGAGGAGTGGCGTTCTTTGGTGCGGCAGGCGGGATGGAAGAGTGGAATTGATGCCGGACGGTTTGCAGAGATGACGGAAGTGCAGCGGCCTTGCAGCGATGCAGGCCCCCAGCGGGAGTGTGATACACCTGCATACTTGGCTGAGCGGGAGGAAAGGGTGCGGAGACCAGGTAGTGGCGTCCCTGAAGCTGCATTATGGAGGACCGGCCGCGGTGATCCGGCTGGGATGCTCGGGGCGGCTTCTCTACCCCTGCAGGAAATTAAGGTGCCGATGGTGTCCTGCCCACCTGTCTGTCGACCCCCACCTGGAGACAACCGGGCGGAACGCGGGCCTCTGGAGGATGCTGTCGCGATCGAGGCGTTGGATAACTTACCCTGCCTGGTACCGGCGTTGGCCCGGCTCCTACTCGGGATGTGGAAGGGCCTGAAGTTGTCTCGTGATCCTGGATCTGGAGAGGCCAGGGTTCACCGGGGGCTATGTGGATGGCTAGTATCCCCACGGATGCCGTTGAGGGTGTGAGTCCTACTTTTAACTTTGATTCCTGGCCTCTGCTCACTCCGATCTTGCTGCTGGTTGCTGGTCTTGGAGGGGCCGTGTGCCCTGTGGGGTTCCTGGACACTGGCTGAACTGGATGACCCTTCTTTTGGATTCCAGGCCGACGACGTCTTCCCCGCGAGACCGTTTTCCCATTCTCACCGAAAAGTGTTTACCCCTGTTGACATTCCCTGCACCCCTAATGATGTCCCACTGCGTTGTGCTTTATTCTCTGAGAAATGACCCCCTCCATGATAACATCCCCCCTGCTATTTGATGAGACCCTTTGTCACCGTTGCTGTGTTTTTTCACCCCCACTGTTATTCACCCCTTAACATGCAGAGTTTTTCCTTTTTTCGATGAGACCCCCCCCATTTTATCCTGTGCTGTGGACTCTCGATTTTTTCTGCAACTTTGTGTGAGATACCCCCCCCCCCATCATTCTGGGATACCGTTATTATCTGAGGACTTTTGCTTTATTTTGATGCAACTTGAGGACGTGTTTTGATGTTTGTGACTAGATGTGATTCTCGTACATGTCTGATCTGTGTTCCCACACTTTTAATTTTTGTTTCCCCTCTTTATGTACTCCTGAACGATTTTATGGTCCTGCTTGCTGATTCTGTGGGTTTAATGTTGTTCATCGTTGGAGCACTGGGACTCCCCATCCCCCCTCCCCTTTTTTTTTGTGGGACATTGGGAAGTAGCCTGGGCGAGCCGCTAGGGTGGCTACCTAGGCTCTGTCCACCCTTTTGGCCCCAGGTCTCCCGGCCCCTTCCATGGCCCTCGGTTCCCCTTTAGGTTGCCGAGGCGAGCCAGGAATGCCACAATATGTTTGGCAGTCCTTTTTTTTTTTCCCCCGGTGCCCCCTCAGCGAACTCCATTGCTCTCTCTTGTTTTTGCTGGATCAACCCTTTTGACGAGTTTCTGCACCCTCCCCTGTTTTTGTATCCCCCTACCCCAATTTTTGTTCTTCTGTAGTTTCCTCTGAGATCCCCCCTTATGTTTTCTGTGCTTTCTTTGAGAGTATCTTACTAGGCCCTGTGAGGCCGTTTGGCTGGTCGGTCTGTGACCCTATGTTTATCGTAAAATAAAAAAATTTGAAATAAAAAAAAAAAAAAAAAAAGAAACCTGAGAAAGAGAGTAATAAAAAGGTTGATCACCAGGTGTTGTGGGAGCATAGATCCCATATGGCTCTGCCTGCCTCAAGGCTTAAAAATTAATGACCCCCGACCTATGAGGTTCAGGCTGCAACAGCAGGAGAGACAATGCATAGACATCGGGCTTCGTATTTGGATACAAGGTTCAAATCAACCAGCAATATATACAAGGTCCTGCTCTAGAAATTTATGAGACGAGAGAGCAGGAGAACTATATCGCAAGAGAGATCGAGAACAAGAGAGAGAAGAGCGCAACAGAACGAGAGCCCAAGACAACAAAAGCACTTGAGGACGAGAGCCTGAGGACGAGAGCCTGAGGACGAGAGCACGAGGACGAGAGCACGAGGACGAGAGCACGAGGACGAGAGCACGAGGACGAAAGCACGAGGACGAGTGAATGAGAGAGAGGTGTGCGAACTCTTAAATAGAAAATAATGGATGTGGATTTGGAAATTGCTTTAACTGAACTTCTAGTAGTCAGTGTCACTTTCTCTGTGACGTCCTATCAAGGAGGTGGATATCAGAACATATCTTCTCTTGATGCGATTTCGTTCGCAGCCACTTGTCCTGTTCCAGACCTGATCACACCTATGATTCTTTCTTCCGTGTGGCTGTCACTCAGTGAGAGTCAGTGCAGTGCAGTTGTCCCTCAATGGTGGAGACTACGACAAGATGAATAATGAGCTAATCAGCTGCCTGGAGTGATTGGTGGGCTGTCCTGTAGGGTGGCTCTTCTAACAGCGGTCATGTCTCTCTGTGGCATGCCGCCCAAAACAAGTGACAGCAAAACTTCAACAGGAATAACTTCAAAATTTTCCTATATACACTATATTGCCAAAAGTATTCACTCACCTGCCTTGACTCGCATATGAACTTAAGTGACATCCCATTCCTTATCCATTGGGTTCAATATGACGCTGGTCCACCCTCTGCAGCTATAACAGCTTTGACTCTTCTGGGAAGGCTGTCCACAAGGTTTAGGAGTGTGTTTATGGGAATTTTTGACCATTCTTCCAGAAGCGCATTTGTGAGGTCACACACTGATGTTGGACGAGAAGGCCTGGCTCTCAGTCTCCGCTCTAATTCATCCCAAAGGAGTTCTATCGGTTGAGGTCAGGACTCTGCAGGACAGTCAAGTTCAACCACACCAGACTCTATCATCCATGTCTTTATGGACCTTGCTTTGTGCATTGGTGCACAGTAATGTTGGAAGAGGAAGGGGCCAGCTCCAAACTGTTCCCACAAAGTTAGGAGCATGGAATTGTCCAAAATGTCTTGGTATGCTGAAGCATTGAGAGTTCCTTTCACTGGAACTAAGGGGCCAAGCCCAGCTCCTGAAAAACAACCCCTCACCATAATCCCCCCTCCACCAAACTTTACACTTGGCACAATGCAGTCAGGCAAGTACCGTTCTCCAGGCAACCGCCAAACCCAGACCCGTCCATCAGATTACCAGATGGAGAAGCGCGATTCGTCACTCCAGAGAACGTGTCTCCACTGCTCTAGAGTATTGCACTTGGTGATGTATGGCTTGGATGCAGCTGCTCAGCCATGGAGACCCATTTCCTGAAGCTCTCTGCGCACTGTTCTTGAGCTAATCTGAAGGCCACATGAAGTTTGGAGGTCTGTAGCGATTGACTCTGCAGAAAGTTGGCGACCTCTTCGCACTATGCGCCTCAGCATCCTGCTGACCCAGCTCCGTCAGTTTACGTGGCCTACCACTTTGAGTTGTTTTCGTTCCCAAACACTTCCACGTTCTTATAATACAGCTGACAGTTGACTGTGGAATATTTAGGAGCGAGGAAATTTCACGACTGGATTTGTTGCACAGGTGGCATCCTATCACAGTTCCCCCCTGGAATTCACTGAGCTCCTGAGAGCGGCCCATTCTTTCACAAATGTTTGTAAAAACAGTCTGCATGCCTAGGTGCTTGATTTTATATACCTGTGGCCTGGAAGTGATTGGAACACCTGATTCTGATTATTTGGGTGAGCGAATACTTTTGGCAATATAGTGTATATATGAGCTAGCTGAAAAAATGTTCATACATATACATATACATATACATATATACACATATACACATATACATATATATAAAGCGATTCCATGTCAAACAAGCCACATGTGAAATTTAAGATCTAGTCGTTTTTCTATATTGTTTGTGTAGATGAAGCGGACTGGCCGAGCCACATCCTGGTTTAGTAAAAGCTCATTGCAAATACTCGAAATTCTGGAGATGTGTGGCAGATTCTTAACGTCAAAGTTGATTTTTTTTTTCAAAGTTTACCTCCCAAATAATTTACACTGATCTCGTTAACACTCTGCTCCCCCTTGGATTTCTGGATAAAAATCCATATTAAAAACCATGCAATGTTTTCACAGATATTTTGTATGACAGCATAGTCACGTCAATTGTTTAGAGATCTGCAGGAGTCTCTGTACGATGGAACAAACCAGCTGTCACAGTAGAACTTGGATTTACATAATTAATAGACATGGCATGCTCTTCCTTAATCCAACATTAAAATCCAAACAAAGCATGAAATTAAAAACACGACAGGCTTGCTAGTCAAGTTAAACAAGCCTTAGAAGACGGGGAAAAAAAACACAACGAAACACGGCCATTATTTTCTGCACACTATTTATGGCGTTGATGTGACAATGTTATGGACCACCTACAGGAACCCAAAAATATCCCAGTGATAAATGCTTTCTGATCTTTTCAATCTCCGCTGCGAGCTACAACAAGTCAGTGATAAAATATGGTTAAATTCTCCCCAACACATACGTCCTTTTGTCTCCATCATCCTGTACCACCCCGCTTCCATTTCCTCCCTCCCAGACCGTTATCTGGATTCCATCCTCGAACTGGTCTCCACTCAAACAAGTCGAAAGCTAGACACGCAAGTGGGCCCAGGAGTAGCACTTTCTGTATTGCGCAGTCAATAACAGAACAATTGGCAGTCGTTTTGTCTCGTTGTTGTTGTTGTGGTAAATAGAGACGGTGACAGCAAATTACCCCAAGGGACCCACCACCTAAAATAAACTTGACATCACCAGGGTGTAAAACGAAACATTCTAGATGTCATACAGACTAACGTCACATGGCTTTTAGAAATTCCATGCATACTATGTCTTGTCAAAGTGTTTGAACTTCGTGCCAAAGGGATTGTGTTTGTGACACAATTAGGGTTATTCGGAGAGAGGTGAAAACCAGGAGAATTGGCAGGAGAAGAAAACAATCTAGACCAAATAGCCAATTTGGAAAGTGAGATAAATTGGAGAATTTTTCTTGTTTGGCTATTTAGACCTAGAATTTTCACCTCTCTCTGAATAACCTTGAAAGTTGTTTCTTAAGAAGTTGCTAATTTGGAGTAATTTGCTAAATAATCAGCCAAATTCAAAAACATTTAAGGGGAAAATGCACAAATGTAGTAAATTATCGTAGACGAGAAAACCATTTTGGTGGCTCTTGTTTGGGAATTAACCAGACACCCAGGCGGGGCATTGATCACTCAGGAGGCTGCTGGTGTAGAACAAGAGGGTAAATGAGATCATTTGATTTTCCCATCAGCCCGAAGGACTACTGATTGCACCCTTTGGGACATTACTATATTTTGGCTGCTCATGCGTGTGCCAGATCTTGTGATCACCTCCAGTCAGCTTGTGAGCTACCAACATTAGCCCAGTCTCCTTGTAGTCAGTTTCAGTCTGTTCACTGTCAACACTCGAGATGCCGCTGGATACATCACCTCTCCATGCGCTCCCTCGATGTCCCCAGCTGCCTCCTCCAGCGACCGCGACCTCATTACTTCCTGGTTTCCTCCTCATGAGAAGGAATCCAGGAAGTAAAACGCTGCGATCGCCGGAGGAGACTGCAGAGATCATCGAGGGAGTGCAGGGAGAGGTGATGTACACAGCCCGAGTGTGTCTCGGGGATACCGCTCTCAGCGGTGAAATTTAACTTTGAGACACACTCGGGAACACCGCCAGGGAGGTTAAAGGTGACAGGAGTGTAGGGACATATACAAGAAAAAGGTTACATTTCCCCTATCCAAAAATCAAAAATACTGCGTAATCGGAAAGCCCTTAGGGCCCTATATTCCAAGGTTGGTGTAAACATAACCACAGCTGTTGTAAACTTAACAACTCCATAGATGTCAATGGGACTGGTAAATTTATACCAACCTTTGAATAGGGCCCATAGTTGATTAACCCCTAAAGGACCACTGACGTACATAGTACGCCCTGGGGAAAATTCCCCTTAAGGACCAAGGACGTACTATATACTTTATCCCACCTCCCTCAATATACTGACCTCTCTGGCCTGGCTCCCACGCTGGAATGACTTCTCTGAAGTCTGCCCAACGTTTTTATGGGCCCCAGCTGTCGCAATGAGGTCATTTTCAGGCGCTCCCCGGTGGCTGTAGGGGGAACCTGAAAGGGGAGGGAGGGGGGTCATTTGGACCACTCTCCCTCCCCAACGGCTGGAGCTACAAGAAAGAAAAAAAAAGTTCCGCTGGAGAGGGCAGAGTCTGCCCTTTTCAGCAGTACCTCTTTTTAACCCCTTAGGTGCCAGATTCAGCCTCTGTGTCATCCCCCCACCCTCTGACATCGTCGCTGTATGTGGGATGATGTCAGTGAGCCAGTTAACCCCTAGCTGCCAAGTGGAGCTAGGGGGATCCTTTGCATCCCCGCATCTCCTGATCCGTGGCAGCTAGAGGGTCATGTTTGGCATCTTTGAAAAGGCCTGACCGTGTCCTAGGTAATGGCCTAACATGTCTAGGTTTAGTGTAAATATTTTAAAAAAAAAAAAAAAATGGTTTGGCTTTTTTAAAATTTGATAAAATAGGACTTCAAATGGCGTTTAAACATGATGAGCATAAAACTTTCAAAATGAGCTCAGTGCACAGAGGTGAAATGGCTCAATAGTGAAGGGGTTAAAAGGCAAAAACATGTAAAAATTGGGTATTTCTAACATCAGGACAAAATTTAGAAACTATTTAGCCGGGGTCTTTTTGGCGGTTGTAGATTTTGTGGATTAAATTTCGAAAAAGTGTGGGTTTTTTCTTTTTTTTTTCACCATATTTCATAAAAAAATTTATAGTAAATTTAATTTATAGTAAATTATACGATATGATGGAAATAATGGTATCTTTAGAAAGTCCATTTAATTAAACGGTATATAATGTGTGTGGGTTCCATAAAAATAAGTACCGTATATACTCGGGTATAAGCCGACCCATGTATAAGCCGACCCCTCTACTTTTTCCCAAAAAACCTGTGAAAACTTATTGACTCGCGTATAAGCCTAAGTGGGATATTGCCCCAGCTCACACATGGATATTGCCCCAGCTCACACATGGATATTGTCCCAGCTCACACATGGATATTGTCCCAGCTCACACATGGATATTGTCCCAGCTCACTGCCCCAGCTCATGGATACTGCCCCAGCTCATGGATTTGCCCCAGCTCATGGATATGCCCCAGCTCATGGATATGCCCCAGCTCTCAAATGGATATTGCCCCAGCTCTCAAATGGATATTGCCCCAGCGGCAGCCAGCTCTCACATGGATACTTGCCCCAGCTCCGGATCCAGCAGGGGTTGAGGGGGCCCAGATGCTGGGCAGCGGGAGTGCCTGCCCGGTCCTGAACAGCGTGAGTCCGTCCGTGTTGAAGGGGATGCGGCTGCGTGCGTGCGCAGGTCACGCGGTCCGGCCAGTCAGGTGGTACAGAGACTCAGTACCACCTGATTAGCCGGACCACGTGACCGGCTGCGCCTGCACGCAGCCGCATCCCCTTCAACACGGACGGACTCACGCTGTTCAGGACCTTGACTCGCGTATAAGCCGAATCGCGTTTTTTTGACTCAAAATCTGAGTAAAAAAACTAGGTTTATATGCGAGTATATACGGTAAGAGGAAAATTAGACCAGAACAAAAAACCTAAAACCAGCAGTGGGCACTTTCGGACTGACAATCGCAAAACCGCCTGGTCGCTTTGGGGTTAAAGATCCCATCATGACACAGATGGATCTATGCTACATGGCAGTAGGAGGTAAATAAGGAGGGTGAGCAATAACAGTCACTGGGATTAAAAAAAATAATAATCTACAAAATAATACAGAATTATTGAACAAAACAAATTCGATAAAAATAATTTGGAGAGGATATGCGTTAAGTAGAATATCTAAGTTTATAAAATGGCCAGAAATGAATTGTGAAATGTTGCCTGAAGTGAAGGAAAAGTACCGATGCTGGGTTGTTTGTAAAAGTAGATGACAAACTCTGAGTAGGATTAAATTAGATTGCTTGGGTAAAGTGAGCAGCCTGTTAACCTGTCCCGGTTTTGTCTAATGTAACACTCCAACGTGTTACATCATGCAATCTTCTAGCCTTGGGTATCTCAGGATGAAGTCAGAATTCACATTCAGCAACGCTCAGACCCAAGCACTCATAAAAAGGAAGCAAATCCATCATTCATCATCTCAAAAAACAACAATTCAGGAGTAAACAGCTCAGAGACCAAACATATATTAACGTAAACGGTTACTTACAATGGAGGTAATCTGCCAAGTCTCCGCCATTACAGTACTAAAAGAGAGAAGAAAACATTTAAACATCAGAGAAACCAAACTTATCCAGGTCTGCAATAGCCATATCAATGACAGATCTGCTGATTTTTCAAACCATTTATAAGTACTTTAGACTCCAGATGACTTTGATAAGCACAATAAGAATCCACGACAGACAGGTTTATATAGTCACGAAAGACAAGGACTTATTTATGGAAACATTACCCCTGATTCATTTAGTATGGCATGTATTGATTCAACTAGGGCTGAAACAACCAATCGATTAATCAACAACTAATCAATAATGAAAATAGTTGTCAACTAGGGATGCACCGATACCACTTTTTTAAGACCGAGTACCGATACTTTTATTTTATGGTCATGTGACCGCTTTCCAATAAGAACAGACCTCATATAAAAATGCCCCCAGATCACATGTATCTACCCCCCCGAGATATAGATATATATACACAGAATGCCCCCAGCACACATGGAGATTGCCCCCAGCACTAGGGCTGTGCAATTAATTGCAATCGAATCGCGATTTCCGACCCTGCGATTTCCGGCTGTTAACTTCCGGCGGCGGCATGGTGCTTTGGGCGCTCGCAGGGGGAACCACGTGACGAGCTGCGTTCTCATGGCTCGTCACATGGTTCCCCCAGGTGAGCGCCCAAGCTCCATGTGCCGCCGGAATTTAACAGGGAGCCGAACACGCGGCGCAACACGCGGCGCACAGAACACAGCGGCGCACAGAGGTGAGCTGCGGCGCAGTATTCATGTGCTGGAGCAATATCCACGAGCTGGGGCAGTATATCCATGTGCTGGGGCAGTATATCCATGTGCTGGGGCAGTATATCCATGTGCTGGGGCAGTATATCCATGTGCTGGGGCAGTATATCCATGTGCTGGGGCAGTATATCCATGTGCTGGGGCAGTATATCCATGTGCTGGGGCAGTATATCCATGAGCTGGGGCAGTATATCCATGAGCTGGGGCAGTATATCCATGTGCTGGGGCAGTATATCCATGTGCTGGGGCAGTATATCCATGTGCTGGGGCAGTATATCCATGTGCTGGGACAGTATCCACGAGCTGGGGCAGTATATCTATGTGCTGGGGCAGTATTTCCATGTGCTGGGGCAGTATATCCATGTGCTGGGGCAGTATATCCATGTGCTGGGGCAGTATATCCATGTGCTGGGGCAGCATATCCATGTGCTGGGGCAGCATATCCATGTGCTGGGGCAGTATATCCATGTGCTGGGGCAGTATATCCATGTGCTGGGGCAGTATATCCATGTGCTGAATACTGAATACATTTAGAATGTATGTAGCATGTTTGAAAAAGCAAAAACAATTGGCTAAATCGCAAATAAAATCGCAATCGCAATATTCATTCAAGAAATCGCATGTAATGCCCCGCGCCGCGGTCGGACCGCGGCCGCCATGTTGGGACGCCTGACAGACTCACCTGAGGTCCCTCGTGGCGCGTCGCTCCCTGGTTCCGGCCTGCAGCTCGAGGGAGGAGAGCCAGGATGTGTTCCACGCCGCCTCCGCGATCCATCTGAGCAGAAGTCAGGCGCGCATGCGCGATCGTCCATCCTAGAGCATGAAGACCTAGGTACTCTGGCGCCCTCTGCTGGTCAAGTTAAGGTACTGCATCCCACCTGCACTGGAGATCCTCGTATACCACCAATTAATCTACCAAACACTCAGGTATCCCTATTCCACCTGCGAGTCCCAGGTGAACGGTGTTCGTATGATTCCCTGAACCCTATTTAAACCTGCCGCCTTCTCCAGTTCACTAACCAGGTTATACTGTGTTTACACCACGTTACCCAGTGGTTCCCCTTCGTGTTACTCCAAGAGAATTCTGACTTCTGTTCCTGCTGCTACGGTACCAGCTCCGCTTCTGTTCCTGCTGCCACGGTACCAGCTCCACTTCTGTTCCTGCTGCTACGGTACCAGCTCCGCTTCTGTTCCTGCTGCGACGGTACCAGCTCCGCTTCTGTTCCTGCTGCCACGGTACCAGCTCTGCTTCTGTTCCTGCTGCCACGGTACCAGCTCCGCTTCTGTTCCTGCTGCCACGGTACCAGCTCCGCTTCTGTTCCTGCTGCCACGGTACCAGCTCCGCTTCTGTTCCTGCTGCCACGGTACCAGCACAGCTTCTGTTCCTGCCACCACGGTACCAGCTCCGCTTCTGTTCCTGCTGCCACGGTACCAGCTCCGCTTCTGTTCCTGCTGCCACGGTAACCGCTCCGCTTCTGTTCTTGCTGCCACGGTACCAGCTCCGCTTCCATTCCGCTTCCATCTTCAAGCTTGCCATTGCAGTGCCAGTTCCATCTCCCGGCTTGCCTCTACGACACCAGTTCCAGATCCTGTCTTCAAATCCAATACCTCTACCCCTGGACTATTTCCAAGATTGCAACCCGTATTTATTTATCCTTACAACTCTCCGTTCTGGACTTTTATTTCTGTCAAAGAAACCTTGCATTACTTTTATTCTGGACTTATATTTTGTTGCCTTTAGTAAAAGTTTAATCGATCATATCCCTTCTGGTCTCCTCCTTCGGCTTGCCATTGGGTTCCATACACCCAACACCATACAGGGGTCAAAGCCTCTGCCCTTACATCGCAATATGATTATTTTGTCAATATTGCACAGCCCTACCCAGCACACATGGAGATTGCCCCCAGCACACATGGAGATTGCCCCCAGCACACATGGAGATTGCCCCCAGCACACATGGAGATTGCCCCCAGCACACATGGAGATTGCCCCCATCGAACGCTGGGGAAGCTGGCCGCGTACATGAAAAGCACGCGGCCAGCGTTCCCCTCCGGCGGCTGCAATACTCACCTGCTTCCGGAAGTCCGGTCGCTCTGCTCTGGTGCGATCACGTGGCCGCCGGCGTTCTGTGACGCTGCCTCCAGCCGCTTTTCATGCACGCGGCCAGCTTCCCCAGCCCTGCAGATACCGGCACGCCGGCCCAGTGCTGACTTCATCAGGGGGGTGTATCGGGCCATTTGCACGAGTACTAAGTACTCGTGCAAACGGCAGTATTGGCACTGATACTAGTATCTTATCGGTGCATCCCTATTGTCAACTATTTTCATTATCGATTAATCAATACAATTAATTCTTTACAGCCAGACTGAGTTAAACGTTAATAACCTCAGACACACAGAACAGTAGGAGAGAGGACCCTGTTCAAGAGCTTACAATCTAAGAGGAGAGGGGTGAATAGAGTGCATGAAGTAGCAGGGTGCACGTGGGCTGGGTGGGAAGATGGTACAAGAAATGTACAGTGAGGGATTATGGAGTGAGCGATAGATAGGCTTCTCTAAAGTAAAGTGTTTTCAGAGACTTCATAAAGGACTGGAGAGACGGGGAGAGAGTTATAATAGAAAGGGGGCAGCTCGGAAATACGAGAGAGGAGAAAGAAAATAAAAAATGAAAGAAAAAGAAAGAAAAGAGGTACAGAAAAAGCTAGAGAGGAAAAAAATATTCTATTATATAATATACACACACGTGTAATATTTAAGGATTCTCTACGACAAACCCCATCCTAACCATGTGATACTCACTTCCATCACCAGGTAGGCAAAGTTGTTCACTTCCTGAAACCAAAGGGAAGAAAATAATTACAGTGGTAAACTTCATGTAGTTGCCATGATTTAATGCACATTTTCATAAATTTGAATGTTTCTAATTAGACTAAGGGGGGGGGACAGAAAAGGCAAAAAAAAAAAAAAGAAGCTTCAGTGAGATTATCTTTGGCCTTCAGAAATGAATTTCCTGCTTCCCCACCCCGATTGCAGTGTATTGAGCTTCACAAGGCAGAGCATGCCTAATACACACTGTAAACAATGACACACTTCTTACCAATTTCAATTAGGTAGGGAGGGGGAGCCCATTTGCAGGATATTTAATCAGAAATTAAAAAGGTTAGCTGCATGGCTAGAGCTGACACATCGCTTCATACATCACCATGCGTAAAGGAAAAGAAGCAGAAAAAGAATAGACGAGACATAAACAAGACCCCCCCCCTAAAAACAACACAGAGACCCTGCAGTTCTTTCCCCTCATACGTGGCAATATCAGGGAACTTACTGTATGTAGGTGCTGTGGGTCCTGACTGAGTAGATGTATTCATGAAAAACCTGAATGAAACAACTCACCACAGCCAACTACAAAAACACAGCTAAATGTCTATGTAATTTTGTCATTTATGGAACCATTTCTACTATAAAATGGAGGCATACATGAACAGAAGAGATCCTGGACCTCAAAAAAGCAGTCAAACATGTGCTGTTCCTCTAGTGACCCCAGAAACAGAACACCAGACAAAAAATAAATATGGAAAAACAGGACATGGAGTCCCACACAGGAACTATCCTGCCATATCTTGGACAATTAAAGGGCCACTACCACCAACACATGAAATGTCCTTATTGTGTATTATATGTTGCCGATATCGTACATGTACTTTGTCTTTCCTTTTGTATATTTAGTTAAGTAAATATTTTACTCTATATGTGTCACTGGGTGCATCCATTGTGTGATATTTTGTGTTTTATACTGCCCCCCCCCCAATTCTTTACATCACTTGCTCCTCACTGTGTGGCAATGGCCATAGAATTGAGTTAGTAATCGACCTATTAACTCCAATCATTGTATTGTGTGGGATGTATTCATTGGACATCACCGGGGGTAGATTAGAAATCTTTTAAGATAACTGTCATATTATAGGGGCAATATTACAAAGCTGGTGCTAACTTAACCAGAGCTGTTGTAAACTTATCAACTGCAGAGACTATAAATGATCGGGTAAGATTACAACAGCTCTGGTTCAGTTACCACACATTTTTTTAATATGGCCTGTAGACTTTAATCCGTTTTGTCACCATGCTGTGGTTGTAGTTTAATTAAAGCTGGTTTATTTAGACTGGCGTCAGATGAGCGTATTTGAAGAGCGGAAGGAACGTCCGTGTGGGTGGACGTTTCTTCCACTAGACGCCCATCTGGCCACCTCGCTGAGCGCAGTTAGTGTGCTCAGCGCTGCAAGGCTCGATCCTCCCATGGAGGATCGCGCTTTGCAGCTCCATCAACGCGCGTCCTAGTGCTTTGACGGAGAGGGCCGCTGCATGGGCGCAGTTGCGCGTGCAATTTGTGCACACGCAACAGCGTGTGGTTGGCCCCGTCGCAGTGCCTCAATGCTGCGCTGGACGCCAGAAGGCCCGCCAGTACGGGCGCACATGGTGCGCTCGTCTGACGCCAGCCTAAATCAAGCAAAAGCAATGAATGCTTCCTGTGTGTACTGAACCTTAAGGGGCACAAATATAATGCATCAAGAGTAGGAAAATTATTTAAACACCAATACTAATTTATATTATTAAAACGGAAGAGCCGCTGTCACATTTCAGGGGCAAATGGGTTATTAAAGAATAAAATCCAGGAATTCTAGGATCCTGTGGCTACCTAGCCTTGGATTTGCCAAGGCCTGACTTCATAATATGCCGAAGCACGAACATTCTTCGCCTTGCAGCACGGCTCAGACAAGACCCCGGCTATCAGGAAAGAATAGTCTAGCAGTGTTTGGCTCACGCAGATCTATGATCAACACCGTGATCGAGTTTCAGGTCTACCAAATTTGTATGGCAAGAGCTCACACGTCAGGAACTAGCCATACAGAGTCTAGATGGGTTTTTCACTTGATTCAGCAAAAGATGAACTGGTTATTGTGATTAGGTTGTCCTTTTTAACTCCTGTATTTGACAGGCCCCTTCTGTGTTTGTCTTATAAAATCGTTAACAGTAGTTAAGTCAATAAATAGAAGGTACATTTGAGAAATTAACCTGATGGAATGGACACAAACAAAGTCTAGGAGATAGTAAAGGTGGTCTAATCCGTCCTTATCGGCCATTGTTTACAATGGTCCAAAGTTCTACAAATAAAGATAGTTTCTGATACACACTGGAAACCAGTTTGACTTTTAAACAAATAGCTGAAAGATGTGGAGAATCGTTCTAGTTAAAGGCTGGATGTTAAATAATCGCTCTCCCTCCTCCCAATTTTTTGGACACAGACACGCCGTTATGCATATTAAAAGGCCATGTAATTCTGCTGCAAGGAAGAACAATTACCTGGAAAATGACAGGAATTGTTACAAAACGGTAAAGCAGCCAGGGGTGTCAAACACCGCCTCCCCCAGATGCTGATGGCCTACAGGCTAATTCACCTCACCCGCCGCTCTGTCTCTGCCGCTCCCCTCTGCGAGTCCCTTCACTGGCTCCCCATCCACTGCAGAATTAAGTTCAAAATCCTTATCCTTACCTACAAAACCCTCACTAACTCAGCTCCCCACTACCTGTCCTCACTAATCACCAAATACACCCCAGCCCGCTCCCTAAGGTCAAACAGTGACCTGCGCCTAGCTTCTCCCCGCATCACCTCTTCCCATGATAGACTGCAGGATTTCTCACGCGCAGCCCCACTCTCTGGAACGCTCTCCCTCGTGCTGTCAGACTTTCCCCTAACTTCTCTTCCTTCAAACGCTCCCTGAAAACATTCCTATTTAAGGAAGCCTACCACCCAACTCACTGACGCAACCATCAATCACTCTCACCTTACAGTCCTCTCCTCCTGTTTCCAACCCCAACCCTCCTAGATTGTGAGTTCCTACGGGAATAGGGCCCTCATCTCCTCCTGTACTGTTTGTCAAATGTTGTTCAATGTATTGTAACCCTGTCTGTACTGTGCTTATTGTACAGCGCTGCGGAATATGCTGGCGCTTTATAAATAAATAATAATAATAATAATAATAATTCCCAGAAATCTTTCAATGATGCAGCAACAGATTGCCATAGAATCATGGGAGCTGGAGTTGAGCAAAACCAGGGGCAGCTGGAGTTTGACATCCTTTCTGTAAACTGTACTAGGATCAAGAAGTGGCTAATATTGTCTTTCAGCTCTGTGTTTAATGGTGAGGGCCTTCTACACCTCATTATTTTGGCCATTTTGGTAGGTTTTGTTAGTTTTATTATTCATTTTTGGTGCTACATAAATTATGATAATTCTAGTTAATGAGGCCACCGCATTAAGTTGAGAAAGGCCGCTGCATAAGCCAAAACATTGTTGCTAGCCCAATTAACTGGTCATTTCTACAGAATGTGGTGTTCCTTCATCTACTATTTAATTTAATGGTGGAGTTTTATCTGGCCCCTTTGTGGTTCCTGGAGCACCCATCAGACCCTGAATTGGTTAAATCCTTTGCGTGCATAACCCTTAACATGCTTATTGAAGAGAGGAGACGTGACTTCCAGTAACTCTGGGGAACTTTCGTGTATTTTGTGAAATATTTATGTTCAGGATCCCGCACTGTCATAAGAATTGGCCAGAACTCTGGTAACTTTGGGGATTACCACAATGTATAGATACCATATGCAGTAAACAGAGATAGACATGCAGATACTTAAAGGGACACTACCAATTACATAAACTGTAACTAGATTACATGTGCATTACACATAAAACCACATTACAAAACACATGCTCTTGTCTTTTTTTGCTTGTTTTTCCTTTTTTTACATGCAATTACTTCAAATTAAGTTTTTTTTAATCTCTTGTTTTCATTTTCTGGATTTTTCCTATGATGCAACATTTACCAAAAGCTTTACTTTGTGGCTCTTGTATATTTAATCTACATTACTTAACAGTTAATGGCACAGAGAAGGGAATTTTTAGAGAAGGTGTTGGGAGGCAATTGTTCTTCAGGCTAACTGAGGTAAGAAGGAGCAGCTGAAGGAGCTATGACAGGGAGCTTAAAATATTTTTTAATCTACCCCCTGGTGATGCCATTTGAATACATCCCACACAATACAATGATTTGTAGGTGATCAACCAATAGACTCCATTAGAAGGCCAATGCCACATAGTGAGAACCAAGTGAGGTAAAGATACGGTGTGTGTTGGAGGGAGGAGAGTTAGTAACACAAAAGATCACACAATGGATGCACCCGGTGACACATATAGAGTAAAATATTTTCTTAACTAAACATACATGTGCTTTGTTTTTCTCTTGAAAGATATCAGCAACATAACAAAGAAAATAAGGACATCTCATTTTTTGTGGTAGTGTCCCTTTAACATACATGACTGAAAGAGTCTTCCACCCCTTCCCCTGGAAAGTGTCGCATTGACAATCGTGAAGCGGCCACCGCTCCCTCGCTGCTGTTCTGCCTGGTAACAGCGCTGTGCGGCCATGGGAACGTCCCCCAGATCCCCAGCTGATCTGCAGTCAGCTGTCTCACATAGATAAGGGGGCATGGCAGGCCATCTGTTTATGTAAGGGATGTGGAAGACAGCTTTTCTTCTGCTTAACTAGGAACAAAAGCATGGGTGGGGGGGGGGATAAGCCTGGACAGGACCATATTCCTTTTAAAATAATAGAGGCGGACAGAACAAACATCTCAGCAGGTCTTTAGGGGAGAAAAGAAACATTGTGGACAGGAATAGAAACGTGAGATGTTCTGAGAATCCTGGGAAGACAATGTGTCAGGAACGCTGGATTTCAAAAGAATTCCATTAATTTTGCCGAACACTTGTCTGCATTGATACTTTAGCGACTTGAGATATTGTGAAATTGGACTAAACAGACTCACGAATTTTCTGTATATAGACAAAAACGCACACGCATATATAGGTTTAGGTCTACGCACAAAATGTATGGGTCTGTTTAGCCCAATTACACAATATCTAAAGCTGATACTTGTGGGTTTATATACCTAACAACGGAAGTCGTTGAATCACAATGGTGATTTGGTAAAATTTAGCACTGTGGAACTTAATTCCAATCTACCGAGCGAAAGTAATACAGGACATATTATACTACTTATATTACTATATACAGTACTGCATGAACTCTATCCAATACCTGCATGTACTGTATATGGTTTTAACGGTTTTTTAAAATGAGAGCAGTTTTACGGCGCTCGAGTCTCCAACCTGCCATATTTGCGGGGTACACCTGTAGTGTTAGGAAGTGTACCCCAGTGTTAATTTTGACAGCAAATTTACATTGTTTTAGTAGTAGTCTTTTGACTAAAATAGCATTTAATTTAGTCAAATTTTAGTCATCTGAATGGTCTTAATTTTAGTCTATCTTTAGTTGACTAAAATATTAGATTTCAGTCGACTAAAACCTGTAAATTTATTCGACTAATATCTAATGGATTTAGTTAAAGTGTAATTAATGCATTATTTCAGCATTTCTCATTCTATACTCCTGAAGTAAACATCTATTAACCGCTTATTATTTATGGTATTAAAGGTCTGAACATGGAATACAGGCACAGATAAATAGTTTTAGTCGTAGTCTTTTGACTTAACCGTTTTTTTGACGCGTGCAATACGCAAAAAACATGCGAACGTGCATTGCAGCACGTTCACGGCCATAGACTGCAGCGTGAACGCGCTGCAATACACCCCAAAGAAGCTCTCGTACTTCTTTGGGCGTAGGACGTTTTACAGCGCGTTCCTGCGTGCTGTAAAATGCCCAGGTGTGAACGGGCCCCATAGGAAATCATGGGATTTCCGTGCTTGGACGTTTTACAGCGCGCAGGAACGCGCTGTAAAATGCCCAGGTGTGAATGGGGCCTAAAATGCCATTTAATTTTAGTCACATTTTAGTCATCTGAATTATTTTAATTTTAGTCCTATTTTAGTCAAAAATATGTTAGAATATTTAGTCAACTAAACTAGACTAACATTTTTAGCTGACAAAATTAAAGGGATACTCTAGGCAACATGACCACCTAAGCTTTTTTAGGTGGTCATTTTGCCCTGAGTATGCCCTTGTCTTTCCCCCCTCCCTCCGCTCAGCCGATCGGCTAAAACAGCTGAGAGACGCGGAGGACTTTACTCCGCCCTCCCAGCTGTCAGTCAGCAGAGCGGAATTCATATTTCCCACTATTGCCGAGTAGGAGACGTCATCGCGCTTTCAGTGCGATGACGTCTCCAACTCGCCGCAGTAGCTGGCGGGAGCGAGCTGCCAGCATAGTCTGCAGCTGTGATTAGTGCTGCGCGCATCCTTTTGCGCGTAACACTAATCAAAGAAGAAGAGGAAGCCTGCTGATTGGCTGGCTTACGTGAGAGGCACGCATGCGCGCTTCTCACGCAAACCATTAGCCAAGTTAAAGATTTTCAGGACGGGAGCAGAAGAGGAGGGAGGGGAGTATATAAAAAAAAAAAAAAAACGCCGTTGGAAACAAGTGGTTTTTAGGGTAAGTATTACAGAAAAAAAATTATATATATATATATATACACACACACACACTCAATAACTAGGTAGGGAATAGGTATATTTTAATGTAAAAAGGGGGGGGGGATTTTTAGCCTAGAGTGTTCTTTTAACACTGGTGTACCCTATGCTATGCTTACCAATGTTACAAATAGTAAGAGCAGGCCGTGTTAAGGAATGGATACATCTGTACAAGAAACTAGACTACTCATATTTCTGTAATTTTAAACACCACTCCATAAAACTCCAAACAAATCATTTATAACACCATCACTTCTTTTTCTGTGAAAACAAACAAATGGCTACTAGTCGGATCAACTGTCCCCAGGCCTATTCACCCAACTAACCAATCCATTGTAACGATCCCTGTGCCTAGCGCATCATTAACCAATCCAGATCAGCTAGCCCCATGCCTACATACTTAATTAACCAATTAAGATCAGTTGTACCTGTGCGTCTCCAATAGATCATCCAATCCAGATCTGTTGTCCTACACTTATTATCACCCAATTAACCAATGCAGATCTGATATCCTGTGCCTATTCTCTATGTCAAACCCCCCACTCTTACCCATACCTAGAGCAGCACGCTCCATACAATTGCTCCCTAATAAATGGCTTTCTTATCAGCAAAGTTGTGGTTTACGAACGCTTCTTAATTTTCCATTCCTGTATCAAAAAGGATTCTCAACATGTGGATGTTTAGCCATGGCAGTGTGTTCTAAGTGCCAGAGACATTTAGATAAAGAGCGCTATACACCAAATGTGAGGCGATTCAATTATACTAAGAAGCTAATTAAAAGCCGTAACCTTAAGCTTATGTGCTGTTTGTCACAAAGCAACAGGACAGCATTCAGTAAGGAGCACAAAGCCTATTAATTTACTAAGCCATGTAAAGACATGAGAGGTCTGCTAATACCTCCCCCTCCTGGCCACCTGTAACCTCATGTCACCTGCAGATGAAGGACATCTGCTCCCTCACACTCCAGGGGGTTTCCAAGATAAATGAGAACCGAGCAAGGGGGGGGGGGGAACCTCCATATAGCAGAATGGTAATGTGTAAGCAAGAGCTGCCAATGACAGCGTCTACTCAGCCTATTCACACAATGGTGACCCTGGCCGAGGACAAAGTGCCTTTTTACAATGACAAACAAAAGGATAAAATAAAAGGAATGACTAAGAAAACACACAAAAAAATTAAACATAAAATTTATAATTATATATACAGTATATCCCTCTACGCCTCTTGTTTCCACCATATGTCCTTTTATCTGTATCTCATTCCCTTTGGCTATTGTAAAGCGCTGTGGAAACTGTTGGCGCTGTATAAATGATGACAATAATAATCATCATATATAATTATACATACAGGTAGACACATCCAAGCATACTTATTAGTTGCAGTAGTTTATGGTTTGTTTTTTAAAATTTTGGAATCAAAAATGTAAAATAAGCAGTACAAAGATTAGTGAAATCAGCACCACCTGTAACCTATACGACGAACTCTTCCCAAATGTTTCAAATGCCAATATACATACACAAAAAGAGCGCCAGCGCTTACGTTCCATGAATAATCTGAAGCAAGTTGATATATTAGTATATTGTCCTGTGTGCAAAAACCTCTTTATAAAAAATAAAAAAAAATAAAAATCATGACAGACGGAATGGCAGCAGACAAAACCCCACGAAAATTTGAATGGAAAGTAAAGCCGTTTAATAAATAAAAAATATTATTAAATACAACAGAACCTGTAAAGCGACATAAATTACAACACGGACGGTAGTTACCGTAGCCCCCACCTCAATATACTGTATATTAGGAAATTTAAAACACCCACTATCGCAATCTCCCTAGCAGTGGTACGCCAATATCTGCTCTTATGTCAGGTAATAGGACACCTCTGTGACCTGCTGAATCAGTGACATCGCCACAACTTAACATCTATTTGTAATATTTCCCCAGATTACTCTGAATAACTGATGTGTTTAATAAAAATATCACACCAGCTGTTTGAAAAAACTATATACAAAGTGACGTGAACTTTACAGAATCTATAGCCATTCATGATTTCTGTAAAATAAAAAAATAAAAACAAAAAAAAAATTAAGCCCAGGAGTACCTACAGACCATTTATCTTCTAGAGAGGTAACCGTTTTCAAGCAATCTCAGCACAAAAACAACTGACAGAATAAGCCACATCTAGTCCTCTTCGCCCTCAATAAGACAAAGTCAGTTCGATAATCTGCCAATTTTCTGATAAAACAGAATAAGATCTGATTTTTGCCCTCCATGGACCTGTTCTGCTGTGAAAATCATTGACCTAAATCCACCCGCTTGTCCTCGTGCAAACTCTCCGTGTGAACACGAAGTAAAACACAGACTTGCAGTCCGGGGTAAAGTTGGGACACGGGTGCTGTGAGGCCATATCTGCGTTAATGTGTATGCACACACGGCATGCTTACAGCCGACAGCACCTATAGCGGGTCACTCGGGAGCATAGTCTGAGTGATCACCTACAAAGGAATACATAAACACCACTGCACACAATAATGTAAGAGCCAAGACTATAATTAGCTAAGCGTATGTGTGATAAATACAGAGGTTTATTTAGAGATGACAGAATGATTCCATCAGAACCAAAGTCTCCAAAGATTATACATTGAATGGATAGTCGCACAGACTCTGAAACAGCAGGGCTGTATAAAAGATACCGATACTGTAATAGTCAGTGACCTTTACGGTGACTCTAGAGTCATGATAAGCACCATATTAACCCCTGCTGACCCCCACCCTGACCCTCTTCCTCCCACACGATACGAGAGGGGGTTGACAGTTCAGCAGGACCATTTAAAATACATTTGTATAGGGTGTACCTTAAAATCACCAGCCCTGTTTTTATCTACAGTAGTTCTTAAAGAGAACCTGAACTGGCCAGGTTCACTTTCCTGGTCATATCCCATCGGCAGTTTGATGTTACATTTGTCATAAATATCAATGTAACATCTCCTCCCTTGAGATATCACCAGCTGCAATTTACCCCATTGTAGCGCCAGGTGCCACCATCATCCTCCTTTGTCAGTACTCGACAGTCACTGATTGGCTGCAGAGAGCAAGTGAGCCTCCCATAGGCTGGCTGGCTCCCCTTCATGCGTCTTGGCACACTTGTCTACTGAGACCACTGAGCCAGTGATCTTACCTGACAGGTAATAAGATAAGCATTTATAATTAGAAAAGGAAAACGATGTTAAGTCGTTTCTCTATTAAAATGATTGACAGAAATATTCAAAACGCATATAAAAGGTCTGTAACACAGGCCAGATTCACAAAGAGAAACTCCAACCATCATGACCATATAGGAGATTTCACATGGGCATGATTGTGGAGTGCCCCCCCAGCTCACTTTTTCCCCCAGCTGTCCCTACGTGCTGTGACACGGAGCGGAGGTCTTCTCCAGCTCGTACTGGACAGCCTTCTGAGAATGCGGTTAACACCGATTACATAAAAGGGAAGAGTGGAAAGTGTAGTGCAAGCATTAAGGCAAGATGTATAGCCCATGTTAAAATTTGGTAATATATATATATATACATACATATACTTTGCCAGTGTGATTAGGAGCAGGATAGTAGACCATAGGTTTACTAGCAGGTGGATGGAAAAAGCCCTTCCCCCCATAGGGTTTATTGTCAGCGGAGGCCTGATTAGGTCTGCCCTGCCCTTATAGCAGCTGTGGTTCCCTCTGAGACAGTCAGTCTTTGTGCAGTAAAAAAGGAGGAAAGACCTGAAGTTTAAGTATATTCTGTTTTGTTTTTTTTTATTATTGGCATGCAGCTTAGTCGCCTAATACTATGGTCAGGTATACTGAATGTTTAGTTAGACTCCACATGAGGAGTAGGCTTTACTTTATATATGTTCTATATATTTTTGTTGAAATGACTACTCTGCGTGTGCTGTAACTGCTCAAATAAAAAAAAAAAGTACTGATGCACTGACTCGTGTGTCTAGTGGCTACACCACAACACATACACGAACAATGGGATTACACTATACCAGAAAAGTTATGGTTCATGGATGCAGCTGAAACCAGTCAACAAGTTATGAGTGTTGCCTGTATGTTTGATGGTTAAATTTTGAGGACTGGCCTCTCCATGTCACCAGTGCTTCATTGAAGGACCTTTTTAAACCTTGAGCAGCAGAGAGTTCCAGGAGGATGTATGTTCCAAGTAAGTGGGCTAATCTCATATGAGCAGTCATTAGGTAAGGGTAGGATCTGCTACGATGGGTACCTTCACGTGGTAGGCTATGTAATGTATAATCATACCTTACGTTTTCCGAAGTGTTTTTTTTTTTTTTTTCAAAAAAAAAAATTTAAAACTATATTAAAATGTAGTTATGTTTGAATGGTTAGGGACACAATCACACATTGAGAATTTTACATGAAACCCATCTCACAACGACATCCCGCTTCTTTATGTATTTATTAACCCAGCAATTTCAAAGGTTAGAGTCCCGTGCGGCTGCCATACGTGCAGAATCCCAGGCAGGTGGATGGAATGAGTGTCAGGTGTATAAGGCAGTTGCCGCTGGGAGCTGAGTAATAGCACCGTTGCTATTTATGCTATTGTTGCCATTATGCACAGACTATCACGTCAGAACATGAAGTAATCTAGATGGAGGCTTAACCCTTTGAGAATAAGAATTACTGCCTTTCCAGTAATGCAGGAACAATGTAATTATTTTCTTATTACATAAACCTTCTAGAAGCAAGTGAAAAAATATACTTGGCTCTATTCCATAGCTGGTGCCAATGTAGCATCTCGATATGTAATCGTTAACGCTAGGAGACGTTAAATGTCTCCCATCAATATTCCAATCCTGATGTTACACTCAGGTGAAATGTTTTGCGCCTCGTAGCTTGCGTGAGCATACTGTTTTTAACCTCCCTGGCGTTACGTTTCTGACATATTTTATATTTCAGAATTGGAACGATTTATTTGGCCCCCTGGTGGTATATCGAGTGTGGCTTGGGGTTCAATGCATTGCAGAAAGCGTTAACCCCGAGCCACACTCTGGCTGTATACATTACCTGGCCCTGCGCTCCCTCCGGACGATCGTGACGCCACACTTCCTGGTTCCCTTCTCGTGAGAAGGGAACCAGGAAGCAAAACGCTGCGATCTCCGGAGGAGAATGCGATCGCGGAGGTCAGCGAGGGAGCGCAGGACAGGTAATGTATGCAGCCCGAGTGTGGCTCGGGGTTACCACTTTCAACACTGAAAGTTAACCACAAGCCACACTCGGGAACACCGTCAGGGACTTTAAACGTTTCTTATACCTAACCTGGGGAGTGCAATACATTTTAGCGTTTCAATAAGTGAGGTGTTACAAAGTGCAGGTGCAAATTACCATCAGGACACGCAAGGCAAAATTTTGGCGAGTCCTAAAAGCTGGTGCTAAATAATTTCGCATTTGCAGAATCACTTAACACATCTTGTAAACCCCCATTAAATCCCATACTCACCTTTCATTCCACGGCAAGAAGAGTGGCCCGATCCGCTGCTTCTTCTGGCCGCAGGCAAAGTGAGACTGGGAACAAATGGTTCAGTCTGCCTCTGCAATCTCAAGCGCGAGATTACGCAGGACTCGTGGCTCGGAAGCGCAACTCTCCATCTGCAGGCGCATATTTTCCCTGTTTGCATCCCAATTTTAGCATGGACTTTGGAGTAAGGCCCATTGTGGGCCCTATTACAAAGTTGGTGTTACTTTTACAACAGGTCTGGCTAAGTTAACAACTCCATAGACTATCAAGACTAGTTTTACAATAGCTCTGGTTAAGGAAACACTAACCTTATAGTGAGAGACAAATAGAGGTTAGGGACTGTGTGGGTCCTGAGGATGGGCAATGGCACTAGTGGCCTGTTCAGGTCTCAAGGTTTTAGTTCGATTGTGCAAATATAGAGATAATTCCATACGCAAATCAGTCTGCCAACAACCAGAAAGGGTGGTCAGTACTGAAATGCCAAGGACGGCATCACTGCACAAGAGGTGCAGTAACAGCTGACGATTGTTTCGGCCTTGTTAGGCCTCATCAGGAGGGTATAGCTGACACCCCTCTAGGCACTTCGAGCAAGGGGTCCACGTCTGGATTACGCTAAACTCATAGTGAGAGAAAAATGAGTTGTGAGGACGTGGACCCCTTGCTCGAGGTGTCTAGAGGGGTTTTAGGTATAACCCTTTGACAAGGCCTAACAAGGCCAAAACGGTCGTCGGGGGTTGCTGCATCTCTCATGCAGGGATGACTATTAGAACCAGGATTCTGAGCATAGGGAAAAGATCTGGTTAAACACAGTCTCATCTGTCCACAATTCTCTGCACTTCTGACACCTTGCCTTTGAAAAGCCGGCAGACAAAGCAACGACCAACGAAGACATTTCCAATTCACCTGCTGAGCAAGGGCAGCCATGACAGCACACACTTTCAGTAGTAACCAAAACTCTCAATGCCTCTGCAAGAACACAGTTTATTAAAAAGTTACAGTTACAAGTTTTTATAAAGCACCAACAAATTCCGTAGCGCTGTACAGTGGGAGGCCGAACAACAAATATACATACAGGTTAAATACACAGTACAGTAGGTGAGAGGACCCTGCTCAAGAGCTTACAATCTAAGAGGATAGGGATGACACACTAGGTGAGGGTTAGTAGAGAATGTGAAGTATTGGGGCGCATGTGGGCAGAAAATGAACAGAGGGGGATTAGGGAGTGAGCTGATAGGCTTCTCTAAAGTAATGTGTTTTCAGAGACTTCTTGAAGGACTGGAGAGGTGGAGAGAGTCTGATGTTGCAAGGGAGGGAGTTCCATAGAAAGGGAGCAGCTCGGGAGAAGTCCTGAAGGCGAGAGTTGGGGGGTGAGGGTACGTGAAGCTGATAGCATCAGATCATTGGCAAAGCGAAGTGATCGGGATTGGATGTACCTGTTAATAAGGGAGATGTTGGCAGGGGCGCGGTTGTGGAGAGCTTTGTATGTGAGCAACAATGTTTTGAATTGGATTCTATAGGAGACAGGAAGCCAGTGTAGAGATTGACAAAGGGGGGAGGTGTGAGAGGTGCGGGGGATGAGGTGGATGAGCCTGGCACAGGCATTCATAACAGACTGCAGAGGGAGAATCTGGGATCTCTTAAAGCCAGAGAGAAGGGCGTTACAGTAGTCGAGGCGGGAGATAATAAGAGTTTGGATGAGCATTTTAGCAGAGTCCTGATTAAGACAGGGACGGATGCGTGCAGTGGTTTTTAGGTGGAAGTAACAGGATTTGGTTAGTGACTGAATGTGAGGAGTAAAGGAGAAATCAGAGTCTAGGAGGACATTGAGGCAACGAGCCGTAGAGGTAATAGTGGCACCATTCACCTGAAGGGAAATGGGTGCAGGAATGTTAGTTTTAGAGGGAGGGAAGACAAGAAGTTCAGTTTTAGATAGGTTAAGCTTTAGGAAACTGGAAGTCATCCAGTTAGAGACAGTTGACAGGCAGTAACACAGTCCAGCACTGGAGGTGAGCTATCGGGAGCCGAAAGGTAGAGTTGGGTTTCGTCGGCATAGAGATGATATTGAAGTCCATAGGAAGAGATGAGGTTGCCAAGAGAGGCGGTATAGATCGAGAAGAGTAGGAGAACCCAGAACAGAGCCTTTAGGTACCCCAACTGAGAAAGGCATGGGGGGGGGGAGGCACCAGCAAAGGAGACACTGAAGGATCAAAGAGAGAGGTAGGAAGAGAACCAGGAGAGAGAGCGATGTCACTGAGGCCAAGTTGACGCAGCGTGAGGAGCAGGAGAGGATGGTCGACAGTATAAAATGCAGCAGAAAGAGCGAGAAGAATAAGGAGGGAGAAGTGACCTTTGGTTTTGGCAGCAACTAGATCATTGGTCACCTTGGTCAGAGCAGTTTCAGTGGATTGCTGGGAGCGAAAGCCAGACTGGTGCGGGTCAAGTAGAGAGTTAGCAGTGAGATAACAGTGTGTCAAATTTCAGGAGAATGCTTAAAGGCCTGGGCCGTACAGTCAACGAAAACATAAAAAAACCAAAAAAACAAAAAACTCTATTTTACGAGTAACACTTATTTCAATATAAAATCTTAAAGGGACACTCTACCTATCTAGACCACTTTATTGTTTTAAAGTGGTCAGGATGTGAGGAGTCAGCAGACTTTTACTCATCCAATAGGCTGTAAGGTTAAACTGCAATAATCTATTTACAGATAAAAGGATTATGATTAGGTACTACCTTAACAAAATGTCCTGATAATATCAGAAAAAAATATTTCAAAAGTAAAAAAGAAAAACGCTTTTATGTATCATAACTTTTTATGATTCTAGGTCGGAGTTGGCGCGCGAGTTGAAAGCAAATTCTCTATACAGCACTTCGTTTTGGCGCTATAACATTTTTTCTTTAATTTCTACATTTCAAATATATCTTAAAGCTCCATATACTGTGAGGGTTATTCACCAACGTCAGAATTTGCCACCAAATGGTGATTTTTACCGCAGGTGCAATTCATCTATTCATAAAGCTGTCATTTTGCCAAATACAGGCGTATTGACAGCAAAATACAGTGTATTTCACCTGAATTGAGCAGTACCAAAATTGGCCCATAGAGCAGTGGTCCCCAATCCTGGTCCTCAGGAGACAGGCCAGATTTTCCAGATATCTGAAGCACAGCACAGGTGATATTCTCCTCAGTGACAGCAGTATTCAGTCTGGAGAGCGCTACGGCAGTGGTCCCCAACCCTGGTCCTCAGGGCCCACTAACAGGCCAGATTTTGCAGATCACCTTGGGGAAATGCAGACTGAATCCTGCAATCACTGAGCAGCAAATCATAACACCTGTGCTGTGCTTCAGATATCTGGCAAACCTGGCCTGTTAGTGGGCCCTGAGGGCCTGGGTTGGGGACCACTGCGCTACGGAACTTGTTGGCGCTTTATAAGTGCTTGTAACTGCAATCTTTAAAACCTGGCCTGCTAGTGAGGCCTGAGGACCAGGGTTGGGGACCCCTTCCATAGAGAACTAATGATGCATCTACTCACAGACAAACGAAATGCAGACATTTCAGCAAAATTGCCCGATTTTTGGCGTTTCAAATCAACAGGTTTAAACAAGCGAATCAAACAGATATTACAGTGAAACCTTTTTTTGTTAGACTTTTTCCCCTAAAAAAAAAACAACTTTTGTTTTTATATTTTTTAACAGTCCTTTTAATTGTTTTTTTAAAAGAAGACCTTTTTTTATTATTTAGACACATTTTTACAAAATGTTTATTGCTTTTAGTTCCTATTAGAAGAATTCATTTTATTTGGGTTTTTCTTCTTCGGTGGAATTTACCGAGGCAATATTGGCACTTTTCGCTGGCGTCCGATAACTGCTTCGGCGACTCCATTTTCAGCAAAATATGGTGAATATTCAAAATAAAATAAAAAAAGAATCGTGAATTCACCAAATTTGACGAAACGGGATCGCCAAAGTGAGCTGAAAAGCACCTAAGTTGAACACAATTTCAGTGCATTTTAGTACACTATGGCAATTTTCGCTGTCAATGTGAACAGACCCCTTACAGGTTGATCATTTTCATGATAATCTCTTTGCTCAGTATGTGTTAGTTGGCTTGTGGATGGTCCTCCACTCACCCCATTGCAGCCTGTGTGAACTATGTTGGAGCGGGGCACATAAAGTTGATTTGATTGACCCATCAAGGGATGAGATTTAACGTTGATCATTAAAAGTCCAATGCAATTTCCACTCCATGATGGATTATCACAGGGACAACTAATCAGGTTGCTACAGGTGCAATTAAAGTGACATGCGTTACAGAACGGATCTCAAACTCTGAGCACAAGATGTTGATGGCCTACAATTCCCAAAATCCTTTGGAATAGATGGCCTGAGAATCATGGTAGGTGTAGTTCAGAAACATCTGTATGCTGTAAGGCAGGAATCTCAAGGTTTGCATTCCGCTACACAAGAACGCCTATGTAACTACAATATATTGTTTTACACTGTACTTTACGTTGACCCCTTTTTTTTTTTAATAGAAATTGTATATCAAAATAAAGGCGATGTATGCTATAAAATATAGTATATAATACACATTTTTAATAAAAACAATTCTGGATAAAATTGTAGATTTACAAAAGACTGACAACAGTAACATTTCAGGAAACGCAAACACATCCTTGCTAGATCCCGTGTTTCACGCATTTATTGTAACTGGATCTACAGGTTACAGAGTTCGCAATCTTTATTATACTGTATCTACATGCTTTATCTATTAAGCAAGGAAATTAAATCAGAGGAACGTGAGCAGAACAATGTTATACAAGACAAGCGAAGACTGATCCTCAGACTCATAAACGTGGGGATGACAGACGGATAAACCATCTCTTTAAAAATAATTACTCTGACCAACACCACCCTGTAAAGTCAACAGTCGACAATGTGGTGTTGTGTCGACAGTTTGTTCAGTTCTTGGCGAGCACATTGTGTAGAATAACAACAGGAGTCATTACAACAGGAGTCAGGAATCCTGGCCCTCTAGATGTTTTAGGACTACATTTCCCATGAGACTCTGCCAAACAAATGAGTAACTGAGCATTATGAGAGATGTAGTTCAATAACACGTGGCTGGCCAAGTTTGCCGACCACCAATTTATAAGCGTGTGTTGTGCCCAGATTCATGTTTTTTTTTCCTTTCAGCGCTTCATAGGACGCAGGGCTGTCATGATAGACACGTTTCTTTTTAATGTTATTGATGGTGTCCAAAAAAAGCCTTGTGAACCATTTATTCTCTAACAAAAAGAAATCTGGTGAGCATTTGTACAAGAGTAAAGACTGATCCCACAATGAATGGATACCACATAAAAGGATTGTGTAGATTTGCTAAAATTCACTTTTAAAGAGACACAAACACCAAAGCTGGATATAGAAACGTCTCAACTAGGCTATGGGGACAAGGAGTCCCATTATGTTGTAGTTAGGTACGAAGTCGTATCTGACCCATCTCAACCCCATGGACAACGTTCCTCTAGGCCTTCCTGTCCTTTAACATCTTCTGGAGTCCATTTAGGCTCACGCCTACTGCTTCAGTGACTCCATCCAACCACCTCATTCTCTGTCGTCCCCTTCTTCTTTTGCCCTCAATCTTTCCCAGCATTAGGCTCTTCTCCTGTGAGTCCTTTCTTCTCATTAGGTGACCAAAGTATATCAGTTTCATTTTCAGGATCTGGCCTTCTAAAGAGCAGTCAGGGTTAATCTCCTCTAGGACTGACTGATTTGATCGCCTTGCAGTCCAAGGTACTCACAGGAGTCTTCTCCAGCACCATAGTTCAAAGGCCTCAATTCTTTGGCGCACAGCGTTTCTTATGGTCCAACTTTCACAGCCATACATTGCAACTGGGAAAACCATAGCCTTGACTACACGCACTTTTGTTGGCATGGTGATGTCCCATTATACCTTCACCTAAATCATTAAAAGAAGTCCACCATGGGCCTAAATTCACTTGAGGGACTCAGAATTTCTCCTAACAAGGCCACATCTTGTACTAGATGCCTACGAAAGAGCCTGGACTCAGAAACCGCGCATGTTGGGCCTCGAGTATCTTCATTCATGCAAAGCATGGAAGAGGCTACTTGACAAGTAAAGTGAAATTTATTTTTTGACACTGACCTGCACAACCTACAAATCATATGGAAGCATGGTTTTAGGCACACAGAGCTCCTGTTGAGAATAACGTGAAGAAGCAGGGACAGATGTTGAGGAATCAGTCAATTCCTTTTGCAAGACAAAACAAACGGCAAACAAAAACATGCGGTTTAGAGGGCTTTGGTAAATTAAATAGAGGGATCATCCAACAGAAATACCCATTTATATAGCAAAGCCAAAACACAACTAGTGGTAGCGTTTATTGAAAAAAAATTACCTTAAGCCTAGGTTGGGGTGATTAATTAAAAAAAAATTAAGAGAAAAAAGTTGTCACGTTATTACAGTATTATTAGTAGTCCATGGCCAAGTAAGAGCTGAATGGACCATAGATCATGTAAAACTGGGTTGTATTTGCCCAGAAGTTGTGAAATTCATCAATATTTTACCCAGAGCCAGAATGTCCTTCTCAAAGAACCAACACTCAACATTAGGCTGTTTAAATTGTTGGATGATAAAGTGCATTCAAAAGCTAAAACAAAGTATAGTCAGATTCAGCTCTGAAAAAACAATCACAAAGCAGGAAATTCCTAAATAAAATGTGAATCACTAGCAGTAGTTATGTTATAAAACTTCTGTGATGACAAATCACGTTATACAAGCATGGACACCTTACACTTCAGCTTCCCCGGGACAATTTCACTACATTTTAATGCATAATTAAACAGGTTTAAGACGCATCCGCCTTTCTAAATATTCATCCCTTAAATATGCAGAAAATAACAGCTTAGAGGCTGACTAAGCAGACCCAATACTTCTGATCTGCCATCACTTCCTTTGTGAGAAGAGCTCAGTGCTCACAATATAGCTTTTTACTGACGTCACTGGGACTGGAATGGTGGCGTAATAGTAATAATAATATCTAAGACATTTCATAGCCAGGAAACAAACAAGGAAGATAAGGCATGGCTAGATTATTTTTCTAAGAGCTTTGCTCTGTTTTATTTTCTCAGAATTTTATCATCATTCTGTCAGGGCACGGGACGGCGTAAAAAAAAAAAAACGCCTACATCTTACTGCTTGACATGCTTTGATGAACTTAATACAGGATTGGATTTCTTCATATAATTTTGGGATAGATTCCAAGCCTGGTGTAAACACAACCAGGAGTCTAGTAAACGTACCAACTTCCTAGATTTGAATGGAGCGCAGGTAACAAACCACAGCCATTAAAGTCTATGGAGAAACAAAGTTTACCAAAGAACTGGTTACGTCTCCACCAGGCTTGGAATCTAGCTCCACCTTTTTTGTTATCTGAGCCGCGATCAATACCTCAGCCGCTGCAAGTGCTGAGTTAGCAACTTACCACTGAACGCCGTTCTGCCGCTCAGCCCTATAACTTAGCACTTGCAGCGACTCGGAGAGATGCTGCGAGTAGCTGTGACGTAGAAAAGATGGCCGCCGCCATGGAGCAAGTTATTATCCAGTACGGCAATGTCCATTTCGAAGTGTTTGCTGACCAAAGCACCAAATATTTATTGGAAAATGGTAACTATGTACATTTAAGTGGTAATATAAAAAGAAATGGAACTGTAATAGTCAAATTTATATCCCCCATATGTTTTTCCCCCTATGCAGAGGCGCTCAGCTCTGCTAAAAATTCATTTGAAGACAGCAGCACTATATACCCATGTGTTTGAGCTGGGGGCAATTTTTCAATATGAGCTGGGGGGGGCATCGGACATTTTTGCTTCGAAATTGGCATCCAAAGCGTTCAATGACACTGCTGCAGCAAACTGAATTGCATCAATTCAGCAGCTGTTGAGGTATTGAACGCGGCTCTGTATTCATGTGTCAAGGCAAAGCCATGATCATACAGTGAATATGCATTTGTTCTGTTCCTTGGTTCACTTCCTGAATTCTTGCCCTTCTCCACAGACAGGAGGCCTGTTCAATACCTCAGCCGCTGCAAGTGCTAAGTTAGCAACTTGCATTGAACGCCGTTCAACCGCTCAGCGCTCAGCAGTGCTAACCTAGCACTTGCAGCGACCCGAGGAGATGCTGAGTGTGACGTTTTAAAGATGGCCGCCGCATGAAGCAAGTAACAATGCCCTACAGCAAGATGGCCGCCGCCTCGAAGCAAGTAATAATTCCCTACAGCAATGTTAATTTTGGTTTTTGTTCACCAAAGCACAAAATATTTATTTATTATTTCCCCCTGCACAGACATATATACAGTTCAATTTATATATTGTTTCAGAAGTAAAATAACGTTTATTCATTAAAAACTATCATTTGTGGTGTGTGCATACAAAACGGAATTGTGCTGACTGCTTCTCTTTATTATTTTTTGTCTGAGTGATCCGAAAAACAATCTGAATTTTTCATCAATGTTCTCGAACCCAGGACATACTTGAAAACGAGAGAAATCTCAATGTATCCTTCCTGGTAAAATCCTTTATAAATAAATAAATAAATAAATAAATTAAGAAATCGTCGGCCATTTTGGATTCAAAATTCGCATCCAAAGGGTTCAACGACACTGCTGCAGCAAACTGAATTGCTGCGCTGCAGCAATTCAGCAGCTGCTGAGGTATTGAACAGGCCTAAGGCTTCAGCCTCACGGGGTGCGGGGGGGGGGGGCTTTTCAGTCAGTCATGCTGAAAAGCCTCCACTGTGACCGAATGGTGGAGGGTTTCAGAGATGCAGTGACTTTAATCAAAGAGTATCTTACAGACCTAATTCCGAAAAAGTTGGGATATCATGGAAAATGCAAAACAGAAAAAAAGAAATTAAAAAAAACGTAACGAATGAAAATTTGATTCACCCTGTACTATACTGAAAACACATTATTGCAACTGGTCTGCTTCACGTTCTTATTTTAACATGTCACATCGCCATTAGTCCAAATCGCCCCAGTCCCAAATTGTGGAGTGTGCTGCAGTCATCAGATTTGAAAGAACTCACAAAGTAAAACATCAAATAATGTGTTAATAATGTATTGTAAATATAGTACAAGGTGAATTGAATTTACAATTGACTTTTTTTGCATTTTCCATAATGTCCCAACTTTTTCAGAATTGGGGTTGTAGTACATGCCAGGTCTTAATGGAACGGATCTTTGCAACATGCTGTCACATGGAGAGCCACAGGCTGCCATAGCAGACGCTTCCTTTTGTGTCCCCAATCTCTCTCAGGAAATGGAGTTCCTGTGAGTTCCAGCTAGTCTGGGACTACTTCTCCAACATAGTTTCTTCTGTGCTTTATTTGCTTGAGTCTCTTTTTGCCACTTTCAGTGTTTTAACCATGACTCTATTTTGGGTGGTCGTACATCAACTGGCACCCACCACAGAGTTGGTTCCTATACTTACAAAGGTGAGAGGGCCAAGGCTCCTCTGGGCAGCTGCAGTACATATTGAAATTGGTTATTTCCATCCATGGAGTAGTGGGATAGTGCGTTCCACACTTGTAGTGAGCGGCTCCCTGGACAGTTCTGGGAGCAGCAGTGTATTGTAGGTTTGATGTGTAATGGGTTTTTAGCCTTTTGGTTACCAGACCAGTTGCAATAATAGAACACCCAAAAATGGGTTTGTCCGCGCCCAGCAAAGCTACAATAGATCGCACATCAAATCCCAGGGTCTACACTGTGGCTGACAATGACTACCTTAAAATACCCCACCTTTACAGAGGTGACAGCAAGACTAAGCATCACTAAGATTACATTTGACTCCAGAGTATTTACAGAATAGGCAAAATGTAGCTTTTTTTTTTTGAAGAGCAAATATATTCTCCAGCATGTGTCGATGCGAGCTTCAAGGATGGGGAGCCTGAAGCAGGAACCCATTTCAGGACCTAGGTCCCTCCAATGTCTCCCAATGTGGTGTGATATTGACAGCCATTGGATTGGCTGGACGCTTGCACAGGCATGCAGCCGCAACCCAGTCATGTGACATGCTGCAGCCTTCAGGATGCTGGCAACACGCCACATCCAGAAAAGCACTGAAGAAGCCCAGCGCTAGATAGAAGGGGGTTTGTAATTATCTAAACGGTAAAATGGAAGTGGGGAGCAAAGAGGGTCTGGAGAGCTTAATGTTTAACGTCTCCATTTCCCCTGCCTCTCGTGTTAACCCTAGAGTATCCTTTTACACATATTGTACTATAAAAGTACAGAACTGAAGCACAACATGTAGATGACAAGGCCACACTCAGGTAAAGTTTGAATTCCAGAACTACATAGATTGAAATAACTAATTAGCTGATATTCAGATTATCTGCCCAGTGCAGTTAGATTTGTATTTGTAAGAGCATTGTATTTATTTATTTTGGGGGTGTTTTTTTTATTTTTATTTTCAAATATGAGGCAGATTTGTTTTGTTTTTTTCTCCAGGGAGCTGTCTAGATTCATATGCTGGCTCTTTGAGTAGCACAATCCATCACAATTTGCCTGATATACTGTATATTAGAATATACTGTATACATAAAAAAGGTATCCCCCATTAGAATCAGTACATTTTGCCTTTAAATCACACTTTTGATTTCACTCTATGTTTTGGCATTACAGTGTGAAAAAAAAATGTTTCCTGATTTTTTTTAGTGTGGATTTCCAGCTCTTCTATTTTAATTTTTACCATGGTGTTTCTTTTAACAATTGTCCTTTTGTATTTGTATGAAACTAAAATAAATATTTACATTGAGAAAAGGAGTTACAATAACATTGAAACATAGGAATAGTAACTGTTTATACCAATCTATATTACTCATATAAACACGGAACTTTTACATTTACAGCAAAAAGAGAAATAATAAAAAGAACAAATAGCACTAGGATGAAGTGAACTTTTGCCAACATGTGATGACCAAGCAGATGTCCCCTGTGCAATAAATGCAGAAAGTCTTGATAGCAGACGTGTAGCACTGAGTGCAAACAGGCTCATAAAGTGTAATTACGCTCGAAATTCACTGCATTTCTCTAAGGTCACCTTTTAAATAAAACCTGGTTTTAAAACCATTCATTTAATATTAGAGAAAGCATGAGCTATAGAAGCAGTAACGGACTTTCACTATGTTTTTCTTGGCCGCATAATAGGACGTATGATCACACTCCTGTAAGTGCACATATATTGACTTTATTTTATTGGGTTTCTGTATTTTTCTTTTTTAAGATAAACAGTACAAGGTACGTGACTGGGCACCTGTGTAAACGAAATTAGCACGAACTTTTGCAGAGACCGTTGTGAAATGATTTATTTTAAGAACAGTATAGCAGGAATTATATGTGCAGGTTTGTCCATCCTACTCGATCGTGGCTACAGCGACTTCATAAACCAGAACGACTAGAAGTTATGCCATATGACTCCACATATAATTTGTTCTCATAATCCATTCATATGAAAACCAGAATGAAGCAATTTCAGAGACTTCCTTTCGCTTGATAAATAGATCCATTTTGGTGTTTTCATGAATGAAACTACTCAACACGATAATCTATAAGCTGCTGAGTAGAACGCTTAGACTGAACATTGTGAGATGACCAGGACAGGCTCAGCCACTGCCATACCCTAAATTTAATGCAGAATTTGTTTTATAACTTAGATTCCATGGGGCACTATTCTGAGCGTCTCCATTTTGGCGCCAGGCAAACGAGGAAAACTTGCATCTGCAGGTTTCCTCGTAGCGTCCCCATTTTAGCACCATATTCCGGGGCAGGCGCCAATTCTGCACCTTGACCTGGAACACAGCGTAATCATCCCTGATACTCATGGTAGCGCTTCCACGAGTATCACCTCCTGGAGTCCAGTAGCCACTAACAGAACCCAGGAGCCAAATAATAATTTTTATCATCCAGGCACAGTTTTGTCTACAGATTTTCATAGAAACATCCGTACGTTTAGCTTCCAGAGGCAAAATCCTCTAAACCAGAGGTTGTCTAGTGCCTGGATATGACAAGAACTGGGATTTGATTCAAGTCTAGGCAGTTAAATGCACTTACATAAGATAACTAGATTACTTGTGCATCACAAATAAAATCACACTATAAAAACACATGCTGCTGTTTTTTTCCCCTTTCTTTGAAGTAATTGCTTGTAAAAAAAAAAATATTTTTCCCAAGAGGCAACATTTACCAATGGTTTTTCTTTACTTCTGTGGCTTATCTAATCTACAGTATCAGTATTCAATAGTTAATAAGATGAAGAAGGGGATGTTTAGATAAGGCTACGCTAGATAAAAGATGGCAGCTGAATGACATGACATAGTTTAAAAGACTTCTAAAACACCCGGGTGATGTCCTTTGAATAAATCCCACAATACAAATATCGACCCGTAGACTCCATTGAAGGGCCAAAGCCATCGAATAAAGAGCAAGTGAAGTAAAGATAATGGGGTGGGGGCAGTTTAGAGCACAAAAGATCACACAATAGATGCACCCAGTGACACATACAGAGTAGAATATTTTAACTAAACTCATAAAAGCAACATAATATAAACACAACAAGGACATTTCATTTTTTGATGGTAGTGGTCCAGTAACAGCTGGAGCCATTAGATAAAACAGCTCAAACCGTTGGCTTAAAAACGAATACAGCTATAACAATCGAGTCGCAAGGCTTGCTTCCAGCTCGGAGGTTGCGGCTGCATACTATAAATTAACGGCTCCCATACTTTATATAGGAGACATCAATCTGTAGCTCCCCACAGGAGAACGAGCTATTGCAACCTACCACATTCATCTTCAAATGAGTCGGTATTGAAAAATTATTACCAGGGCTTAAACTGTGGTGTTATGGGATTTATTTTTTTGCAAAAGAAAAAAAAAAAAAACAACACTAAAAACCTTAATTTAATAATTTAACTCCACCTTCAGGGCAGAGGGCAGCGAGAGCTACCACTTCCTCAAGCAGCAGGAGACTGGAAACAGATTCTAGTGTTCTTCGGCAATACCTGCTCAAGTGGGCTTGCGTGGACCTTTTGCAGAGTTGCACTTGTCTACACTCTCCATACATCTTCTCCTTTATAAGAAGGTACAACCCGTCCCGGCCATTACGCTCTGTCAATGATCTGATGCTATCAGCTCTAGGTACCTTCACCCCCTCATGTCTTCAAGACTTCTCCCGAGCTGCCCCCTTTCTATGGAACACCCTCCCCTGCAACATCAGACTCCCCCCATTTCTCCAGTCCTTCAAGACGTCTCTGAAAACATTACTTTAGAGAAGCCTATCGGCTTACTCAATAATCCCCCACTGTATATTCCTTGCTCCATCTTGTCCACAGCTCACATGCACCCCGTTACTTCATATACTCAGCTATTACCCTCACCTAGTGTGTCACCCCTCTCTTAGATTGAAAACTCTTTAGCAGGGTCCTCTCTCCTACTGTTCTGTGTGTTTAACCTGTATATATATTTGTTTTTCTGTCTCACCCATTGTACAGCGCGAAAGAACTTTATAAAAACTTGTAACTGTACATTGAGTCCTATGGACTCCAGGAGTCAATACCCACAGCAGCAAGGCAAACACAATCGGCTGGGTCAGAATAAGATGGATTTCCTCCCTTGTCAACTCCGTCTATCTTGGAATCGGACCCCATATCTATTAAAGTAGAGTGTAGTAGGGCTGTGCAATTAATCGCAATCACCAAAAAATTGTGATTTAAGCTAGGGCTGTGCAATTAATCGCAATAAAAAATAATAATTCGCAATTTAAGCACATGTGATTTCTAAAGCGCATAAAGCTGCGATTTTGTCTATTCATTTTAGGGCTGCGGAAATTAACATGGTCGGCTCCCTGTAAACTTCCAGCGGCATGGAGCTTTGGGCGCTCGCAGGGGGAACCACGTGTACAGCCGCGTTCTCCCGGCTCGTCACGTGGTTCCCCCAGGCAAGCGCCCAAGTGCCGGAAGCTCACAGGGAGCCAAACACGCGGCGCAAAGAGGTGAGCTGGGGCAGTATCCATGAGCTGGGGGCAATATCCATGAGCTGGGGGCAATATCCACGAGCTGGGGGCAATATCCACGAGCTGGGGGCAATATCCACGTCTGACATAATGAGTTTATTATGACTGGAATTTAGTTTACTAAGGCTAGGGTCAGACGAACGCATTTTCGCGTTGTCTGTGAAAAAGTGCGTTCGAACGAATGGACGCATTTTTTCACGGAGTACGCGATAGCGGTCATACGATGCGCCTTTTCGTCCGTGATTTTGTACGGATCATCAATAAAACACTTTTTGTGTCCGGACGTTATGTTGGCCGGACATTAGCAGCGTCTGACGTCTCCTAATCACACACACACGCCTCTAGCGGACGCAGCACACTCTGTACGTCCGTACTAGAGGTTTGACGTTCTAGAAAAAATGCGTTCGTTTGCCACTTGCGTTGCGCAGACGAACTTTCGTGCGGCCGTACTTCGTGTGTTCCCCAGCATTGGACGTCATTTGCTGCTAGCACGGCCGTGATTTCGTGCGTCTAAACGCACGTTAAAACTGCTTTCGTCTGACCCTAGCCTTAATCTTAATTTATTTTATGTTGTCTGTTTTAAAGACAATTTTACTACAGTTTTGTTTATTAAACTATTAATACGGTGTGATTTCATTGTGAAATGTTTTGTTATGCACTTCTTGTGCACTGAATACATTTAGAATGTATGTAGCATGTTTGAAAAAGCAAAAACAATTGCCTAAATCGCAAATAAAATCGCAATATTCATTCAAAAAAAACCCCAAAAAAACAATATGATTATTTTGTCCATATTGCACAGCCCTAGAATGTAGCAGTATCCATACAAGGCGCTAGATCAGAGATCATAAGGTATATACAGGATGACAAGACTGGAGGATATTTCACATAAAAATGAAAACCATTTAGGCCTGAAACTTCTTTGTTGGTCCCTTAAAGCTTCAAGCTGAAAAGCAGTTATCACGTGGCTGACATCGTAGAAAAGCATCCTCACATGATATAGAAAAAAGTGAGCAAATCACAAGGAGCAGCTCAGTTTAACGTAATAGTAGTCAATGTGCTTGGCTAATGTAAATAATAACAACAAAAAAAAGGCACCATAGGCTACAAGTATGAACAAAACACAAAATTCTGCAATTTATCACATCTAGCTTCCTACTGTGCGACAGTTTACTGTTTAGGAAGCCAGACAGATATTATGTAGGAACTGCTAAGTATCATGGGAGTTGCAGATCCATTAAAACTAGTGAAAACAAACCCTGACCTAAGGGATCCTCAACCAGGCTAGATTTTGCAGATCACCTTGGGGAAATGCAGACTGAATCCTGCAATCACTGAGCAGCAAATCATATCACCTGTGCTTGAGCTACCTGGCGTGTTAGGAGGTCCTAAGGACAGGGTTAGGAAATACTGCCCCTTTTTTTTCTCTTCTGCTTTCCTTTTCCCTCCCCCTCTGATGCTGTCCTACAACTCTTCTCTTTCGCTAATGCTTTCCCTACTGGCCATGCAGTGTTTTCCATTTTCGCCTAACTGGAGGACGCAGACTCAGACCATTAGTATTATGGAGTGCTAAACGGACCCCTTCAGCTGTACGTTTCTATTTCGCATGTCCTGCTCCTCTTTGATTCACCTCAATTTCGGAATACTGCTTGCATCCCGGTAAAACCCTTTTTTTGATGTTTTTCTGTTTATGTGCCTTCTTATTAGTTTCTATTGTCTACTGAACATTTGTATGTATTTTATTGTTGCCTCAATAAACTTTTTGATTGAAGGAAATAGTGCCCTAAATTACACCAGTTAAAGTTTTTATAAAACGCTAACAAGTTCCGTAGCGCTGTACAATGGGAGAGGCAGAACAACAAATATACATAGACGTTAAACACACAGAACAGTAGGAGGACCCTGCCCGAGAGCTTACAATCTAAGGCTAGGGTCAGACGAACACATTTTTCGCGTTGACCGTCAAAAAGTGCGTCCGAACGGACGTATTTTTTCATGGAATACGCGATAGCGGTCATACGATGTGCAATTACAGCAGTGATTTTTTTACGGATCCAAACCAGGAAACTTTAGGTGTCTGGACGTTATGTTGGCCGGACATGAGCAGCGTCTGACGTCTCCTAATCACGCACACATGCCGCTATGCGGACGCAGTGCACTCTGTACGTCAGTACTAGCGGTTTGACGTTCTCGAAAAAATGCGTTCGTTTGCCACTTTTGTGCGGCCGTTCTTCATATGTTGCCTGGCATTGGACGCAATTTGCTGCTAGCACGGCCGTGATTAAGTGCGGCTAAACGCACGTTAATACTGCGTTCGTCTGACCCTAGCCTAAGTTTGATTAGCCCCTCCCCATCATGGTTGATGCATCTAACAACAGAGACACGTTACGCACCTAAACCACTTTAGCATTTAAAAGTGATCAGGCTGGCTACGTGGCGTGCTCCCCATCCCTGCAGCCCCAATCCAGCGTTCTGTGCAGGCACTACGTAAATTGCGTACAAACATACACAAGTTCCAAGTGATACGCAATTTGCGTAGTGAATGTAGCTCAAGTTGTGTACATATGCAAATTGTGCTGGATAGCTGCTGATCGGGACATGCTAAGTGCAGACCTGAGCTGAAGGGGTAGAGCAGTGTTTCTCAAACCTGTCCTCGGGACCCTCACCAGGCCAGATTTTGCAGATCACCTTGGGGAAATGCAGACTGAATCCTGCAATCACTGAGCAGCAAATCATATCACCTGTGTTGTGATTCAGATATCTGGCAAACCTGGCGAGGCGGAGGGTCCCGAGGACAGGTTTGGGAAACACTGGGGTAGATGGTGATATGGGATTCTCCTAAACTAAGGAAAAATCATTGGGCAGATGCTGTCAGCACAATCTGACCAATTATTTAACGGCAATATAAGGAGGGGGTGTCAATTTCTTTTAATATACTGCCCCGTTAAGGACCATCCACTAGGTGTGACAGAGGCAGGTGGACTGAATAAAAGGCAATATAAATGTGACAAAGTAAACTCAATGCAGATCATACGTCTGATATACCAAGCTGGTGTTCTGTGTAGGGAGGTATACATTTGCCCCCTAAGAGCAACAACTCCATACAACTAAAAGTACCCATAATGCATCTGATCATATAATTACCGCTTCCATTGCAGGACAAGCTCAGATCTGTCAATGATATTCGCTTCTATAGGATTTAAAAACCGAAATATATACTACTCGGGCTTAAGACATTACTGTAACATTATCCAAGGAGTATTGTGGTGCTATTGTCTAGTGAGGGATTGTGTTGACCAAGCAACCCACCATGGTGATGGAACATTATCCAGAGTTCCTATTATCCAGATGAAGCGGTGCATCAATGCATAGTAAAGATGTATATCCAACCACTTACTTTATAAAGATCAGTCCTTAAATATAGACTTAGAAAAATCTGGATCACCTCAGAAGTATTTTTGTAGGACCAAAGACGGGATTAAAGTGACAAAGTTTCTTCAATTACAAATAGATAGGCGGCATTTCATTTTTTTATGCAAATTCTGCATCAGAGCACTAAATTATATATATGTACACACACACAATGCCTGGCTTCAGAGCCTGCAGCCTTTTGTTCCCACAGCAGTTAAAATAGAAGGCATGCAGTATGGCTGGGTTAAGGGGCCCCACAATGACTTTGCACTTAAATCTCAGCATGCCTTGGGTATGCCTGACCGGGAGAATGCACACAAGCTCAGCCCTGTTACAAGGAAACAGTTAGGACGACTGCCAAGAGACAACCAGTCGTTTGTTTACGACGCGCAAGGACAGCTGGAGGGTGTAGTTGAGCCTCCGGCAAGATATGATTCACAGAGCGGAACAAAGCACTACAACTCCCGGCAGTCAACGCGCGGCACGCAGCGCATATTGACAACTGGGCCGACTTTTCTTAGAATCCCGTGACGTAAGTCCGCGCCTGAACCAATCATTACGAAGTACAGGAGAATGTCAACAAACAAGGAGCGAGAACACGTGACACACAAAGGGAAAGCTGCCTGGGTTGCTAGGTAGGACAGCAAATCATATGAGGCCCATAATCAAACCGTTTACATACAGGATCCAGCTCCAAAAAAAATGTATTTGTAGGTGACACACAATACATATATACAAAAACACACACACAATTTTACCCCATAAAACAATTAATACTGCATTATTGTAAAACTCCAACTGATGTGTATTTTCAAACTTTTACAGTGTTGCATCTGATTGCTTAATTATACTTATAGAAAAGGATCACATTACCTTGAAATCATATAGGGCAACAATGTTTTCATGTTTCAATTCCTGCAATAAGAAAAAGTACAAAACAAATCAATATAACCGCTGGATGCCATAGGCAATCATAGATCCTTCACAATGACCAGAATAATTATATTGTGCTCACCTTGAGGATCTTAATTTCTTTTCCTAAAACAGACTGGGATTTAGCCAGTTTTCTCTTGTTGATGGCTTTTATTGCAACTTGAAAACCTTGTTTCTGAAACAAAAGGAAAGCACACAATGAAATGTAATATACCATGAGCTCAGACCAGTAAAAAGCAGGGTGGAACAGAAATGAGTAATATTTTTAACATCTCCAAGTGGAGACATCCTGTTCAGGATCAGCAGAGCTGGGTATCAGGGCCACTTGCCCAGGCATGCCCTTCCCCTGATCCTAATGGTGTTTGGAGAATGGAATAAGTGTCCCCTATGGACAATGCCAAGCACAAGGTGGATCTCATTCCCCTTCTATCCAGGGATTCAGAGAATAGATCTGATGTTAGCATTAAATTGCAGGCCAGTCAGCCAGGATCTCATCATGAGCTGTTATTAGCAAGGTAAGCAACCACATTACACAACCTCCCGCTCCGCCATGGAAACAAAGGGACAGACTGCCAGAAAACTCCTAACAAACTTGGGAATTCTAGACATGGCCTATCTTACGCTATACATGTGATACCACTAAAGGGACCATTACCTAAACCCATTACTTGCGTCAAACCAAGCATTTTCCAAATTTACATCCATTGTTTATTTCCTACCTTTTAACTGGGTATTTCAGTTTTAAAGAAGAGTCCGCGGACTTCTCCCTCCTGACCCAAACATATATTCCTTTACCTACCTCCATCAGGGATCAGCAACCTTGGCCTCCAGCTGTTTTGGAACTACAATTCCCAAGTGGCTCAGACAACCTAATGAGTAGATAAACATCATGGGAGATGTAGTTCCAAAACATCTGGAGGTCCTTGGTTGCTGACCCCTGATCTGCAATATGTGAATGCACCTCACAAAGCAAAAACCCAACACCCCTCACTCAGCAGCGCACAGCTGAATCACTTTGGGTCCAGAGAGAAGTCTGCGGACTGTGCTTTAAATAGGAATAACTCGCCAAAGAGAGGGAATAAATAATGGGTGTAAATTAGGAAAATGTATGTTTTAACAGGCTGAATAGATTGAGGGAAGGTTTAAAGGCCATCAGGATGCCCCCCTATGTATCTCAGAGCTTTCACACTGTGCTAGTAGCATCCCCAGTGTGAGGAGCTGTACCCCTTCCTTAGCAGGCCCATTGGGATGTAGTGCCAAGCTGCTTTGTTTACCTCCAGGTGTCTGCCTTTATACACAGCAGCGAAGGCTCCAGTCCCGATCAGGTCTTTCTTGTTGAACTCAAACTTGCCCACAGCCACGACCTCCTCGTCTTCCTTCATGGCAGCAAAGAGAGGGGAGGGGGGAGAGAACATGACCCAACGAGGAATATTAGAGAGGTCTGGGGGTGATGAGATCGGGGTGGGAAAATGAGGGGGGTCCGAGTCAGGAGGTGAGGAACAGCTGGAAGAGGAGGGCTGCTCTCCTGTCAATCTCCCTGCAGCTGAGGATCAGGCTCCTGGGGGTCACTGGCATGGGCTGCTGCTGCCTGCTCTCTGGTCCTCTCTGAGGCATGATACTGGGTAGACGGCGAGGGCCCCAGCTCGTGTAGTGGAGGGGTGAGGGGGCTAGCAGAGGAGGGAGACCAGGGGCCCCCCTCCATGGAACCGATTCCTGACTGCCATGGTGATGGGGGGGACTCTAAAGGCTGATGCAACCGTCCCTTGTTCTGCCACTGTTGATGGGCCTTGCTCTGGCCGCGGCTTTTCTACCCAGGCCTCGGTTCGGTGATGGAGACTCTGTGCGTCTCCCTGTTGTTGCTGCTGTGTCTGTCACCGCTGAATAATATGGGCCCCGACTTGGGTACAACGCAATATTATGTCGCTGTCCAGGAGACGCGCAGGCGCAGAACAACAGCGGACTGACAGGGACGACTGCGCATGCGCGGGGTGTTACATTACAGTGACTCGCAGGGTACAGAGAGACAGGGAGGAAGGTCCCCTAGTTCCTAATGTGAGGAGGACAAAGCAAGGGGAGATAGAGCTGGGGAGCAAATCAGAGGCTGCCCGAGTGTCCTTCACAGTATTATATTTAGTGGTCGCAGCAGGTGCCGTGACGCTGTTGTTCTGTTGTCTTTGTTTATAAAGAGAGTTGAAAGTACAATTACAAAATATACACAAAGGTATCAGACCGGATAGGGGATAAACATGAAGATTGTATTCATTTAAAGTCACTTTGTTCCCACAGAAACACCAGGCCTTGTCTCCAGTGCTATGGGCAGCTTATATGATTCATTTTCTTGATCCCCTACTCATTTTACCCAGTCTCCTGCCTCTCATGATGCACCATATAATCCCTATACAGTGCACACACATCCCTCACTGGACTCTGTAAAAGCTACAAATATTCAGGGCCGGATTTGCATCTCAGGAGCCTATAGGCACAGAAATGTGGAGTTCTCCTACCCCTCCCCCCCCCCCCCAAAATGCCAAAATTACTTTTTCAATTTTTGTTTTGGGGCAAACAAAACAACCCCCCCCCCCAAAAAAACTGAGAAAAACAGTTACTCTCTGCATCAAATCAAAAGAAGGGGCAGAATCTATTGCCTTAGTTCAGTTCTCCCATTCATCTCACTTTCCAAATCTGCTATTTTGACCCAGAATTTTCCATTCTCCAGTCATTCTCCTGCTTTTCACCGCTCTCTGAATAACCCTGTAAGGCTCATAGCTATCATTCCCATAACTGTGTGATGCAGAGCTACCCCCATGTCTTTACTACAGTGTAACCCACTTTAAATATCTTAGTAAACATTGTATCTCTTCCTAATGTTGAATATATAAAGCAGAATAAAGGAATAGGAGAGAGATCTGGATTATACAACAGGCCCAGCAGCCTTGATAAGGGGGTAACCTTATGAGTAACAAAAATGGTATTAGGGCACTGGGGTCTCTATGGATGCTAAGGAATTAAAACAAAACTTAAATGAGATGGTAACACAAACATGTAGAAGAACTCTATGTTAAGATCCAGCCTATAGATAATGCTTAATGGGATAGGTATGTCTTAGTAAATAGTATCTAGCAAATATATAGGAGGAAAACAGGCCTTAGAGGGTCCGTGATGTATAGGACAGACAGAAAACAACTCACTGGCTATCTATAATTAGTAAGACATCTTAATTAGCATCAAAACAGCCTTGAGGTACCCAGAGTATTGACAGACTTGTTTCTCTGAGCTGCATGTCACTTTGTCAAAACTCCTGATGATACCGTTTAGGCGAAACGCGTAGAGCTACGAGTGTTTTCTTTTTACTTTCCCTGTCTGTTTTGTTATATTTTCAGCCTATACAGCCTGCCCAGGTTTAGTTTACCCTTTATTACCTCCTCAGTAATTGTGCAAAACATTTTATGTTCTAAAATATAAGTCTAAGATAAAAGGTTATCTCTATATTCTCTAGTAATTTAATTTAGCCAGCACCACCTACAGGTAACCTTTTGTTACCTTCATTATGGCACTTTATCACATTCTTATAACAGGTGTGCTTTCCAAAATAAATATTCAGAGATAGAAATAATAGTGAGAAAGCCATATCAAGACTAATAACAGATGCTATTATACCCAGTTATTGATTTTTAAACCATACAGACGCAAAGGAGATTTTTCACAAGCTGTAATGGATTTTGTTATTATTGGAAATATGTTATATTGAGTGCCGCTGCATAATTATATAATTACTGATACTATGTGATAAAGTATAGCCATTTTTATAGGAATGTATATTCGACAGGGTTATTTTATGGTGAGAACAATAAAGCTGTGGAATTCTCTGCCTGTTGAGGTGGTTGGGTCAGAGACTGTACAGACGTTTTAAACACTGACTGGATGACTTTGTGCAAAAACATAATATTAAGGGTTATAATATTTAATATGTGGGTAAGCTTGATCCAAGGACAAAATCTGACGCCATTCTGGGGTCAAGAAGGACTTTTATCCCAGTGTGTTGCATAATGGCGAACGCTTCAGACTGGGTTTTTTGCCTTCTTTTGGATCAACAGCAGTAGGGGATGTGTGAGAGGCTGAACCTGATGGACGCATGTCTTTTTTCAGCCTATGTAACAGTGCTTAAAATTAATTAAAATGACCCTCTTTGCGATCTGAGTGGTCACAGTGTCCTGAGTGGCATCACCCCTCCAGGGGGTTGGGGATCTCAGAGGGATGAATAAACCCTTTAATAGCAGGAGTTTATTCTAATCCAGAACCTGAGCGCCGAGCTCAGATTCTGGAAATTAGAGACCCAGCTCTCACCAATTACTCTCAATTCACTCCAGCATTAATAACCATTGGATTGGCTTGATGCTCCATCGAGTGGCGTCTCTCCCCGTGGTCTTGTGACAGCCACAATTCAAAGATGGCCATAGCATATTGCAACTGGACCAGTGCCGTGGGAGCCTAGGAATGGATTCAAGATGACTTTAAAATTAATCTAAGGCTAGGGTCAAACGAACGCATTATTTGCAGCGACCTTCAAAAAGTGCGTCCGAACGCATGGACATATTTTTTCACGGAATGCGCGAAACCGGTCAGACGACGTGCATTTTCGTGCGTGATTTTTTTACGGATCGTCAATAAAACACTTTTTGCGTCTGGACGTTATGTAGGCTGGACATTAGTAGCGTCTGACATCTCCTAATCACGCACACACGCCGCTATGCCGCCACAGCGCACTCTGTACGTCAGTACTAGCGGTTCTGCGTTCTCGAAATAAATGCGTTCATTTTCCACTTGCGTTGCACAGCCGGACTTTCGTGCGACCGTACTTCGTATATTGACCGTCATTGCCCGTCATTTGCTGCTACTGCGGCCGTGATTAAGTGCACCTAAACGCACGTTAAAAATGCGTTAGTCTGACCCCAGCCTAAAGGTTGAAAACAGAGGACTGCACCCATTATACATCAGACCAAATTATCTGATGTCACTTCCATAACTGATTGTGCTAATAAGTGTGACCATTTTTTTTTTTTCAAGAAAGGTGGCAACCCTAGTCGATAAGCTAACGGTATTACCGTTTGCTTGCTACTCAGAAGTTGTGACTCCTAATTGTATATTATATCTTGTAATGGAGTCGTTAATAATGACTCAGAGCAGAACAGCGAGCTATTCCAACTCAAAAATATTACCTCTTATTGTGCTAGTACATCGGCTTATTCGGAATGCAGCCATTAATAGAGAGACGCAAATGGAAACCAGCTTGAGCAGGATCATTCCATTTGCCACCCAATAATAAGGTCTTGGTTAGTTGTTTGGAATCGGGGCCATAATTGGGACAGGAAGGTGCTAAGTGAAAATAACAGCTCTGTTATGACTGACCCGCTGTATTAGTTGGTCAAGCCATACTTTTATTAGAGTTAGTAAATTTGGGGTGCAATTGTTGTCAGTTGTGAATACCTGTCCAGCCGCACAGTGGATCCATGCGTAGTCACACCATCTCTCCAGGTCGTGTTGTGCGTTTCTGTCCTGCCCAGCTGCTTAGTGGATCCTTGCCAAGCCGCATCATCTCTCCTGGCTGTGCTGTGCTTTCCTGTCCTGCAGAGATTACCGTGGGTGCCTGCCCAGCAGTGTGGAGAACTCACAACCACCAAACCCCTGCTGTGCAATAAATTCCTATCCACTCCTCTTTTCTCTTAAAGTGAAGTTGTCATGCCCAATCCACATCGGATTCATTTGACAGGGATAGTCTTCCTATATATATGTGGTTATATTATTTTTTTGTAATACACATATAGTCAATGGCGTATTTGCAAAGCAAAAATAAAAAAACAACAAAAAATATTGCTTTCACTCACTTCTGGTAGAATGCTGCTGGGTTGAGTGACAGCTGTGAGCAAAGAGACATCCTACATGAAAACCCTCTGCTCAGTTTATGCACCCGGTAGACTGCATCATCATTAAAGGCCAATCGCACGCTCCCTTCCCACGGAGGGTGAAACATGGTGGCAGCCAGGCATGTATTGGCCATCGGGACTACCGGGAGATTTGCGGTGGGCAGATGGCTCAGTGGGCCGAGATGCTGGCCAAGCCTGGGGATCGTCTGGGCCTGGACACCGGTGTTCTGCCCTTCCAGCGATCTTGCCAAAATAACGAACCTGCGTCACCGGAAGTGACACGGATCAGCTGTTCACTGCACCCGCACTGCCAAATCAACGGACCTGCGTCACTTCCAGGGACGCGGATCAGCTGTGTCCCATATCTGGTATGGGAAAAACAGCCAACCCGTTGTATTGGACCCCCTCCCTGTGGATGCACATGCGTGTGCGCACCCACCCGGAACTGTCGGAGACACGCACCCCACGCACAGGCACCCACCCCTCAACACAGGCAATACTCTGACATGTGTGTGTCCCCCCCCCGCTCAGCCAAAGCAGGCAATAGACGGAACTGTGCACGCACGCCCCCACGCGCGAGCACACGCATGGTGTTGCATAGCGTTGCCATGGAAACTGCCTTCATCATTGTTTTTGCCGCAGCGGGGGGGGGCGCATGTGCATGTCGGCCTACTGCCTGTGTTGAGGGGGCGGCACATGCACATTTTTGCACTTTGGCTGAGAGGGCGGGCGTCTGTGCAAGGGTCGTTCGTCTCCAACGGTTGGGTTGCGAGTGCGCATGCGTAGTCCACAGGGATTAGTACACAGGGGTTCAGTACAGCGGGTTCACTGTTTTTCCCATAGCGGATATGGGAAACAGCTGATCTGCGTCCCTGGAAGTGACGCGGGTCTGCTGATTTGGCAGTGCAGATGCCGAGAATAGCTGATCCATGTCACTTCCGTTGATGCGGGTTTGCTATTTTGGCAAGTTCGCTGGAAGGGCAGAACACCGGCCGAGCCTGGGGGATCGCCTGGTCCTGGCCGCCAGCCGAGCCTGGGGATCGCCTGAGCATGAACTGCCGGCCACCCTGGGGAACGCCTGGGCCTGCCTGCCGGCTAAGCCTGGGGGTGCCAGTCTTTTTAATACACCATTATTTAAAAAACACCATTCTTTTTTTATTTGGTAAATTTTTTAAAAGGTCTTTTTGTATTTTTTTGGTAGTTTTTAAAGACATTTTTTATTTTTAAAAGACTTAAATTTTGTAGCAGATCTTTGTATTATTTTTTAATGGAACCATTTTTTATTATTTAGACACATTTTTATTGATTTAAGCTCCTATAAAGAGAACAGGGAAACTTTGTTTTTTTCAGTTCAGAGGAATTTTCCAATGCCAATTTGGCGAGTTTCAGCAGCTATTGGCGCATTTCTGCAGTTTTCACTGACGTTCAATAACTGCTTCAGAGATTCCATTTTCAGCAAAACCTGATGAACATTCACTAAATAGTGAATTCACTGTATTTTCGGCAAAATAGAATCACTGTAGAGCGCCAAAATGCGGTGAAACACAAAACATTGAAATTGCACACAATTTAAACGAACATAAAATATGTTTTCATTTCATTAAATGCCAAAAAATCCAAACAAAATCTTTAGCTCCAGGCCCATAGAGATCTTAATCCGGCCCTGTGTGTTTGCATAATTGGAGTGGGCTGGTCTGGATGAAGTCCAGGGCCACTTTTTTGTTCCAGTCCAGCCCTGGTGGCATCCGGCGCTAGACCGAACTATAAGTACCTGCTGCACTATCTCTTCAACGGATGAGATATGAAGTTGATCTTTAAAACCAATGCAATATTCACTCCCTCATGGGATATCACAGACAAAGTGCAACTGAACAGTACAGGTGCACATTAAAGAAATTATGTGAAATCCTTAAACAATTTGACCTAGTAGTGGAGCTATGCAGAGAGATCTGTTTGGCTGCGAGGCAGAAACACAGAACTTAATGGCACTGGGTGTTTCCAGCCATATAGTGTATCAATAGAAGTATAGAAGAATAGAAGTATATACGAACATGATGACTAATAGTTTGTAAATGTTAGTATTTATAAAAATTAGGGCTATATTACATACTTGGTGCTAACTTAACCAGAGCTTTTGTAAACGTAAAACCTCCATAGGCTATAATAGTTCTGGGAAGTTTACAACAGCTCTGGTTAAGTTAGCACCAACTATGTAATATAGCCCTTAGTTGGTAAAATTGAATTACTGGTGTATCTTTAAAGGGCCACTACCACCAAAAACCGAAATGTCTTTATTGTGTTTATTTTATAATGCTGATATCTTACATGCCCAAAGACCCATGCTCAGCATTGTGTACATCCTTGAAGCCTATACTCACTAGTGTGAATACCTGCCCTTTTGCCAGTGCCCGGTACCACAATCTCAAACCTGCTACCCACGCCTCCAGCCTGCTGTCTAGCTCAGTGCCTCCTGAGTGCTCCTGTAAGTGCCCCAGTGTATACGTGTCTCCTTGTGACCCAGTGTACCCGTGTCTCCTTGTGAACCAGAGTACCTGTCTCCTGCCTCCTGTGAGTTCTGTGTCCCTGTGTCTTGATACCTCTGTCTCTTGTAACCTGTGTCCATCCCTATTCCTGCCCTGTCCAGCCTCTTTGATATAGCCCTATCACTCTGTGCCTTGCTCCACAGTCATTCCCTCTGTGTTCAGTTACCATGTTTTCTTTATTAAAACCCTTTGTACCTCAAGTACAATCAGAGGTGGACTGACCATTAGGACAACAGGGCACTGCCCAAGGGCCGTTTCCTCAGAAGGAGCCCCATGAAGGCCCCCATAAGGTTTTGCCTGGCCCCCACAACATGGCAGATATAAATCATGGGGAAATAGTATCAGCAGACATATTTAACTCTAGTTACTGTTTAAGAGTGAAGAGAGACGCAGAGGGGTGTTGTTCCACCTGTGCTATGATGTTTGTGAATGTAAAGGGAATTACAGGTCCAGGGGAGCCCTGACCAGCACTGCCCTTTACAATTCACTGAAATAACTGTAAGTGCTGGCTGCCTTTAGTTGGAGCCCCACACTTTCATTTAGGAAACAAAATCAAGAGCTGCCTGTATGTTATACTGCCTGCATCCTGGGCCCAAACTCCGAGTGCACTCTGATAGAATGCAGAAGCCAAAGCTTCCTTACGTCAATCCCTCCTTAATGCCATAAAGTGTTATAGAGCATTCCTGGAGAGTTTCATTCTAGCTGAAAAGCAGCAGGAGTGTCATGCCCCGCTCCGCAGCCTTCCCCCGGCCCACACCGCCATGCTGGGAGAGGTTCCCTACTCACCCGAGGTCCCTCGTGGCGCGTTGCTCCGAGTTCCGGGTCCGCAGGATGGAGAGGAAGAGCCAGGAGACGCCCCACGCCGCCGGCTGGATCCAAGCCCTGTAAAGGAATGCGCGCACGCGCGAGAACAGACCCTCCTATGTAGTGTAAAATCAGGTACTCTGGCGCCCTCGGCTGGCCGATTAAGGGTACTGCGGGACACCTGCTCTGGAGATCCTCGAATGCCTCCCATTGACCTATCAAAGATCCAGGTACCTCAACTCCACCTACGAGAACCAGGTGAGAGATATTCTCATGATCCCATGAACCCTATTTAAATCCGCCTTCCTTCCCAGCACATTATCCAGGTTCTACTGTGCCTTCCGCCTCAGTTTTCCTAGAGTTCCTCGTATTCCTTGATCACGTATCTTCTGACCCTTTGACCCGGATTGTGCCAACGACTACGCCACCTTCTTCAACCCTTCGACCCGGATTGTGCCAACGACTACGCCATCTTCTTCTGACCCTTCGACCCGGATTGTGCCAACGACTACGCCACCTTCTTCAACCCTTCGACCCGGATTGTGCCAACGACTACGCCATCTTCTTCAACCTTCGACCCGGATTGTGCCACCGACTACGCTGCCTTCTTTAACCCTTCGACCCGGATTGTGCCACCGACTACGCTACCTTCTTCAACCTTCGACCCAGATTGTGCCATCGACTACGCCACCTTCTTCAACCCTTCGACCCGGATTGTGCCACCTACTACGCCGCCTTCTACACTCTTCGACCCGGATTGTACCATCGACCACGCCATCATCCTCGTTATTATCCGTTGTTCTTCCTGGGACTTTGTTTTACGAATTCCACTCCAACCTTATTGACTGTATTATTTTCTGGACTTCAACTACTATTTATGGTTCACTAAAAGATTACTTTACTCTCCATCGCCTCCTGATTTCCTTATCCATAGCTTGCCATTGGGTTCCATACACACACTTCACAGGGGATCCAAACCCTGCATTACAAGGAGGGGCTTGGAGCTGCTCAGTAGAGTGGCCTTTCGGTTACATTTGTTAGGTACTCACTCTATAAAGAGGTGCCTTGAAGTGGCGAGTGAGCTTACGTTGCAATGGCCATTGAAACAAACAAAAACCTCAGTGTTTTGTTGCACATGGAATACATAGAAACTAGCGCAGATGACATTTTTTTCCTTTGTTATGTTTTATACATTAACTGGGCTGTTACTCCTGGTTGTTGCAGCCGCTCCGGTGAGTATGGGCGCGAGCCATTTTTTCTGTATGTATATTATGCTTGTAACTCCAGTTCGTCGTTCTGCAGCTGTTCCTCTTTCCATGTTTTTGTTTTTAATCCCAAATGGGAAGTGTTTGGTGCGTGTATAAATAAAACCCACCATTTCTCTGCCTCTCCTTAGCTGAAAAGCAGCAGGAGGGGCTTGGAGCTGCTCAGTAGAGCGGCCTTTTGGTTACATTTGTTAGGTACTCACTCTATAAAGAGGTGCCTTGAAGTGGCGAGTGAGCTTACGTTGCAATGGCCATTGAAACAAACAAAAACCTCAGTGTTTTGTTGCACATGGAATACATAGAAACGAGCGCAGATGACACTTTTTTCCCTTGTTAAGTTTCATTCTAGGCCTAAATTGGTAGCACATCATCTAAGGTGTGCGTTAATCCACCCAGGAAAGGGAACTGTATCCTGAGGAGCATTCTGGGAAAAGGATCACTCACAATCCAGTAAAACCCCAAACCAGCTTGTTCTTCTGCTATCAGAACTAAAGATCTGGACACTACAAGTATGGATATTGTTTTTGCTCTGCTGGATGATATCCTGTCTGCAGCAACCCGAGACCTACCTCCGAGCCACAGCCTGTGCTGGCAATCCCTTCCATGACTTGAAGACAAAAGTCCCTTACCACAACGAATATTCCGGTCCCCGTACCAGTACGCAGCAAGAGGACTCTCACTACATCAACTCCCTGTCAGGTGGGCTGTCACTAAAGCCTCCCTTGTTGCTGAGACCCAATTCACAAGATGTCTCCTGTTGCGACCCATGCCAAGGTTCTTCCAACAAAGCTGCAACTTCCCTCAGGTACAGACTGCAGTCCCCAGTATTAGCCCCTCTTCCAGTTCCGGTCTGGGTACCCAGGGAATCCATCATGTCTATGACTGCTTTTCCCACAGCTCAGACAACAGAAGAACCCAGTGAACTCTTTTCTGTTGCCCAGTCCTGTTGACACCTATTGGAGCCGCTAGGGTTGATCTTGCTGTTCTTGTTCCACTTGCTGGAATTGAAAACCTTTGCACCCCAGTTTGTCTAAGCAACCCATCATGTCCATGACTGCTGCTCCCGAGTCCCAACCCTTGCAGCCAACAGTCCCCAGTATAGAACTTCTCTTCGGCTCAAGTCCACATGCCAACTTTGGTCCAAGAACCCAGTGAACCCACCTCCACCATAGTCTATAGAATACCCTTTCATCATATCATAAAGCATTTAGCCGATGTTTTCTAGAAAATAAGAGTTTGTTTCAAGTAATGTAACATTTGTGAATGGATTTTAACATCTTTCATTTCATCGATCTATGGTTTATGGGTTAACGTTTACCAGGGCTGTTCCTGCTTGACAACGAGGTGGCAAATTATTAACAGCTTTTCAAATCACTGCTTTTTGCAAATGTAAACTTTATATTCCACATCTAGAATGTGAGCATCTGCATTTAAAAAATATTGATTCCCCTGCACCAAGGTTTATTATGAGAAAAATAGGTTCTCATAGTTCACATACCGGCTCCAACATTCAAAGGGTTTTTGACCAAACAAATATTATTTAAGGACATATATGACTTACAATCTCTGAGAACACCACTTAGGTGAAACATGTCATGTGATATTCTCACACTGTAGAGGCACTATTCCCAAGTTAGCGCTAACATAGGGACGTTATCGGGGAAAATCTGCACCTGCAAATTTCCCCATAGCATCCCCATTTTACTGCAATATTACAGGACAGGTGCTACTTTAGCACGTTGTCACAGAATGCAGTGCTAACCGCTGGGATACTCCTGGTAGCACTTGCGTTGTCGCGAGTACCACCTCTTGGAGTACATAGGACCCCACGGAGGGTTGCACTTCCAGGCCACGAGCCCTGTGCGATCTTGCTCTCATGAACTCGTGCAGAGTGATTGCTGAGGGAGACTGGGAACTATTTGCTCCTGGCAACAAGAAGCTGTAGATCGGGCCAACATTCACGCCACAGGATGAGAGGTGAGTATTGGATTTATTGGGGGTTTAGGGGGTGCTAAATGATTTTGCAAATGCAGAATCATTTAGCACCAGCTTTTAGGACTCGCTAAAATTTTGCCTTGCGTGTCCCTGTGTTAATTAGCGCTAGCACTTTGTAACGTCTTACTTATCTTAACGCTAATTAATGATTGTGCTCCCCATGTTAAGTATAGGATGTGCAAAGTAGAGTATATTGCGGAAATTGGCGCAATCACCGATGCACTAAGTGATTTCTTACGGTTAGCGTCAGGAAGGTAATATGGGAGGCATGAGTTAAAGTCACTTATCCTGGTGGTAACGCCAATACATCCAGAAGCTAACGTTAGCGTTCACTAAGGAATAGAGCCGTAGACCATTTATTGATTTACTTTTTGATTATTTTATGGAACCTTTCTTCTTTTTATTAAAAAAACTCTCTGGTCTCCAGTTCTTTGTCAATTTTAACTCTCATCTAGATATCTAGGGATGAGCAGACCCCAGGGAGGAATCGGTAGAACCACCAGCTGTGGTTGGGCACCACCATGCATGATTACCTGAGAGCTACAGCAAGGCTCATAACTACTGAACGCTTAATACTACTGTACTACCCTATAAGGTATCTGTTCTTCCTTTTTCCCCTACACAGAACCACGCACTCCACACAACATCAAAGAAGGGAAACACCACCCTGCTGACTGTAAGCAGACAATCTTATCTGTTTTTATTCAGACCATAACCATAAAAAGTAATCAAATAAGAGATTAAATATTGTTTCATTTATTTTTTATATCATCCAGTGCTTTTGATAGGCTGTTTAGCAAGATATGTTTATGCATTAGCTTCAAGCATAGTATCGAAGTTCTCTGTGCACTTGGAGATACCCTTGTACAGCAGCATGTCATTCTATTTGGTGTATTAAAGTTTGCACATGATTCTCTATGCCAGGGGTTGGTAACCATGGCCCTCCAGATGGTTTAGACCTACATGTCCCACAGGGGCGGATTCAGACACAGGTTTCGGGGGAGGGGGATTCTACCAGTTTTGGCCAAGAGCTGGTGTTGAGTTTCTAGTGATAGGCAGAGATGCGCCTAATCGCAAGCTGTGCTCGTTACACTCACTCTCCTCAGAACATTGCACAGGGTGTTTCCTCATGTGGCGCATGAGCCCTGCGAACCCTTTCCATACGAGGAGCCCAGGGTACCCCCTCCCAGCACATACCCCTTGAAGCTATGCAGTGTAGGGTAACCCAGGTGCGGACTGCCCAGTGCACCCTTTCCATGCTGGCAGGACACACGTGGCGCCCCATCTGCACAGCCCTGCGAACCATTTCCGTACCATGGGCCCAGGGTACACCCCCAGCTCACATGTAATATATTGCCCCCAGCTCATACATGGATATATTGCCCCCAGCTCACACATGGATATATTGCCCCAGCTCACACATGGATATAGTGCCCCCAGCTCACACATGGATATATTGCTCACATGGATGTATTGCCCCCAGATCACATGGATATATTGCCCCAGTATTTCCCCCAGTTCACATGGATATATTGCCCCCAGTATTGCCCCAGCTCACATGGATATATTGCCCCCAGCACACATGGATATATTGCCCCCAGTATTGCCCCAGCTCACATGGATATATTGCCCCCAGTTCACATGGATATATTGCCCCCAGACAGTTCACATGGATATATTTCCCCCAGCTCTCACCTCTGCCAGGCCCCTCTGCTCCAAGTACCTGCCGGCCGCCGACTGCTTTGCTCCCTATGAGCAGCTGCCGGCATGCAGCTTGGCCGCTCGCCTGGGAACCACCTGACCAGCGCATCTGCGTTTTTGCATGATCCCGGAGTTCACGTGAACTCCGATCTCGCAAGATTGCAGCTTGTGGATCCCAGGCGAGCCGGCCAAGCTGCATGCCGGTGGCCGCTTGTAGGGAGAAAACCAGTCAGCGGCTGGTGATATTTTCTCGGGGGGGGGGGGCAATTGCCCCGTTGCCCCCCTGGATCCGCCCCTGGTCTCCCACGACTCTCAGTCACTCAACAGGTTATATGAGCCTCATGGAAGAATCAGTTAAAACTGGCCCCTTCTCTAGGTTTTGGAGGCACTCTTATTACCTTTATCAAAACATACCTTCCACATCTGTTGATAGCACTTGATTTGAACACTGTTATCCGATTCCTCTTAGGTCTGTATATACTCTTCATCTATGTTGGATAATGAAAGGAGGAAACACAAGAATCCTTAATTGATGTTTGGGACTAGAGGGGCATTTGGCAAATCACTGTAGTTGTAGGGAGCTAACTTTGCACAAGCCACGGCGTCTAAAGTTAGTTGTTAGGTTTTGTAGAATATCATTAAATGTCAACCATGCTGTTTTTTATCCAGAAACTCATTTGAGTGAAACACAAACATATTGTAGCAGCTTGGCTCCAAATATACATCTGAAATGCCCTGCGGTCCCCTTGTTGATGCCCGTGACCTTTGCTAAAGGCTTGAGCAAAAGTTTGCAAATTTTCCGCCTTCAACAAAGCAGAGGAAGACAGAAATCCAATTTAGAATTAAATCTGTTCTGCCCCCTTGTGGCTATTCTGTTATATATCATATTATGTAATTCTGTCACTTGAGTATGAAATATGTCCCAGAAGCAGGTGTTGAATAAGTTATAACATCTTACTTAAATAAACAAAAAGGCAATATGGTGTTTTTTCTGCCTAGTAAGTGAGTTGTTATTTGTCTCTATGGTCCCTGGCTTTGCTTCTTGCTGCATGCTAATGTTTAATTTTAAATCATTCAGGAGGCTTGTCTTGTTCAAAGTCTTACAATACTATTCGTCATAGTAGGTAATGTACAATTAACAATCAAAATTTATTGTTGTTTTTAACTTTTCATTCAAAATCATAATCTATGTTTACAAACATTTGTTTGTATATTGAACGTCTATCATTTTACTGATGTTATTATTCTCCAGTAATTATTGATTTAGCTACTCAATAATCATTTACAATGTCATAATGTTTACCATTGTATATTTTTCCCCACTAGGTCTTATAAATTTATGGATGGTTTGGGACCAGCCCTTCTCTTCCTTTGCTTATCTGGTGACTGTTCTTTTTCTCGCCAATTCACCCTAATCCTGTCACAGAAATTGTTCATCTAAGGCTGGGGTCAGATGAGCGCACTGATTGCGCACAGTAACGGATGCACTTTATAATGGATGACATTGTGGCTACTAAAATGGTGTACGGCTTGAAGGAGAAAAGTTACCAGGAAAGGCTTAATGATCTTAACATGTACAGCTTGGAAAAAAGACGAGACAGAGGAGATATGATAGAAACATTTAAATACGTAAAGGGAATCCACAAGGTAGAGGAAGGGAGTATATTTAAAAGGAAACAAAATAGCAAAACAAGAGGACATAGTGTTAGATTAGAGGGGCAAAGGTTTAAAAGTAACATCAGGAAGCATTATTTTACTGAGAGGGTGGTGGATACATGGAACAGTCTTCCAGTAGAAGTGGTAGAGGCCAAAACAGTAATTGAATTTAAGCAAGCATGGGATAGGCATAAGGCTATCCTAAACAAAAGATAAATCCAGGTAAAGTATCCATGTAATTGGGCAGACTAGATGGGCCGAAAGGTTCTTATCTGCCGACATTTTTCTATGTTTCTATTGTATCAGCTGATGTTGAGAAAAAGAAAAAAAAAGCTGTATGCAGTTGTTTCTCTACGTCCGTGTAGCTTTTTCACGTGGATGCCATTTTGGCGTCCGTTGCGTGAAAAAGTGCACAAGTGCTACTGCTTTGTGTGTTGTTCTCTGACTCCTTTGAAGAGCTACGACATACAGCAAACAGTGCGGTCAGACGGACGCAAATAGTGCACTCGTCTGACCCCAGCCTTGTAATTAGGGATGGGCTGGCGGTTCGATCCAAACATTAGTTCGATTAGAACATTGCCCGTTCGGCGAACTTCAAAATTTTCAGGTTGTTCGCAAAACGTTTGAAAATTTTTTTAATTTTTTTTTAAAAAAATGCTTAAAAAATCTAAAAATAAAGAGACTCTTTACTGAAGAATATTATAAGCAACGGTTTATTAGATATTGAATTAAAATGGAAATATTTTTATCATTGACGCCTATGGTGTGACGGATCCCGCTACTCAGGGTGAGTAGATCCGCCGTCAGCGCCGAGTACACCTGGAGGTCGGTAGTGTGGTAGCGAGGTGCTGCTGGTCCTCGTAGTACACCCCGAGGTTGCAGCGCTGTAGAGAGGTCCTTGAAGCGTCCCGGTTCCCAAAGCCCTGTTATCCCCAATTACTAGCCGAGGCAGGAGTAAAGGCAGTAGTGTATTTAGGTTTTGTGCTGCCCTAGGCCTGACTAAACTCGTGCACCCCCTAATTTAAATTTGACGCACCCCTTCCTGTCAAGGGCACACCTCTTCCTGGTTAATCCCCACCCTTCCTCTTTAAGCTCCACCTTTTCCTCTTAGAGCTCCGCCTTTTCCTCTCTTTATATTAAAAGTGGATACCAAGTGCCTACTTGTATATTTTGTATACCATTTCAAATGTATCTATTGAGATAAATAAAATTATGAAATGTTTAAATTCAAGCATTTTTACAAAGAACAGCCACGCATGTCAAGTAAACGGGATCACAGCCGCTCTAATTGGTTGAACAATAAAATCCACAGAAACGTGCACTGCATATGAGCGTATCACAGAGCTGCACAGCAATAAAACCCACAGAAATGGGCACTGTGTATGAGCATATCAGAGCTGCACAGCAATAAAACCCACAGAAATGTGCAGTGTGTATGAGCATATCACAGAACTGCACAGCAATAAAACTCACAGTAATGTGCAGTGTGTATGAGCGTATCCCAGAGCTCCAGGGCAATAAAACTCACAGTAATATGCAGTGTGTATCACAGAATCCACAGCAATAAAACTCCCAGCAATGCAATGTTTGGTTTGTGTCAGCGTATCAGAATCTACAGCAATAAAACTCCCAGCAATGCAATGTGTGGTGTGTATGAGTGCATCAGAATTCACAGCAATAAAACTCCCAGCAATGCAATGTGTGGTGTGTGTCAGCGTATCAGAATCCACAGCAATAAAACTCCCAGCAATGCAATGTGCGGTGTGTATGAGTGCATCAGAATCCACTGCAATAAAACTCCCAGCAAACCGAGTGTATATGAGCACACAGCAATTATGCTGTGGAGCCATCTTGTCAGCAGTGGGGTCCCACTGCCAGAGGGTGCACTGTAGCTTTGATTCCCTTCCCGGTAGGTGTTCAGTCCAGAATAGAGTCTGTGTTAACGAAAGGGCGGGCAGCTGCGCGCGTGCGTTTCACGTGGTTCAGCCAGTCATGTGGTACTGAGACTCAGAGAAATGGCAATGAAATGCCCTGATGTTCGGTGGTTTCAATCTGCAGGTTTATTCAGGCGAACCCCATAGGTTTCAATGTTAAAAATATTCCCGTTTTTATGCACAGCTAATAAATCATTTATTATTTTAATCTGCAGTAAAAAGTCTTTACTTACTGATTTTTTTTTAGTACCTTTTAGTCATTTTTCAGATTTTTTTAGGCAAAATTCCCCCCTTTTTTTTAATAGCAGTTTTTCTTTTTTCTGTAACAGAACTTTTTATTATCAATCATAGGATCTTATATGTAAACTCCAGACATTTTCGTTCAGTAGTTCTTTTGAAAACCGCAGGCCACGGGTTTGCGGTGGCAGCATTCAGCGGCCGACTCCATGCACTTTAGGGACCCTGCGGTGAATGGTGAATTCACTTCAGGGTGGGGAAATTTTATTCTCCTAAGTGCAGGGAACTACAGAACACCAAAACGTTGGCGTCATTTCGGTGCTCTGTGAGTAACCCATTTAGTGGTGAGGTTTTTTGCTGCCCCCTGGAAAGTGAAATTGAAAGTGAAAATTTGTGAAATCTCAATGTATCCTTCCTGGTAAAATACTTTGCAAAAGTAAAAAAAAGAATATTTTTTTTTAGGGGTGGGGCCACCCAGTGCGGGCCGCTGCCCCCTGGAAAGTGCCGCCCTAGGCCTGGGCCTAGTCGGCCTAGGCCAAAATACACCAGTGAGTAAAGGTTCAAACAAGAGTGATTTATTTTGCATGGGGAACACAGGCGTATTTATGGGGGAAAAAGGCATTGTTCTCCCCTGGTCCGCCCTCCGCCCTCCCGGGGTGATTTCTGCCACTGCCCCGAGCCATTGCCCAATTTCCCTTTGTTAACCTGGGGCCCCCCTGCTGTGCGCAGCCCTTATCTTGGGGCTCGGCGCCAGCTCGTCTGGCCCCCTCCCGGAGCCGCTCCTGTGGTGTGAGCGCTTCCCTTGTCTCGTGGCCCCCCTGCGGCTTTCAGCCCGACTTTGGGGTTACGTTGGTTTTGGGGGTGATCCCCTTGGAGCGGCGGCACGCTTTGGGTACAGCCATGTAGCTCGGGCCCCTGGGCTGTTTCACTCCAAAAAGCTCCCTGATCGGACCATGGGGACCCAAGCGGTGGAGGGTGGAAGCTCGTTGGCTGTACCCGAGCAAGAGTCACCATTTTCAGCCGCGCTCCAGGCCGAGGGTCGCTGTTCAGTTCTCGGGGTTCCCGTGGGCGCTCTGACCCGCAATTCACACCCCCGATAGAACCTATTTTAGGGGACACACTGGCCAAGAAGCACTCTTCTACGTGGTACCCGCTCCGCGGGGCAAGGCGGACAAGGTTGGGTGGCTGGGCAGGCATAATTAGCGGCGGCTCGGGGCACTCATAGACTGGTGAACTTTCTGGGGCTCTGAACGAGCGGGGACCAGGGGAACAACAGGGAAAATCACATTGTTAGCCCTTATTTTTATAAAAAAACCAAACTTTTAATAACACCCAAATATATAAACACTTGAACTGGTGTACTGCGCTACGGCGTAGTGGTGGCCGTCCCATCACATATGGGATAAAACAATCTTGTTGCTAAAACATCAGGCAGACGAGGCCCTCTAATCAGGCACTGTAGAGGGCAGCCCGCTGGGGCCTCCCAAGGATCCCTTGAGGAGCATGCGGCCACCGGATGACAGAGCTGCGACTGTGCGGGCAGGCCGGCCGGGTGCATGTGGCAGAGAGAGGTGGCGCAGTGAGGGAGCCACTGCACCTACGGCCACGGCAGTCCCCCCCCCCACAACCAGGATCCAGGGAGCCTACACTGACTGACCACCAGGCTAAGGTAAGGCGACACATTTCTAAAAAAAATAAAATCCGAGGACATTTTTAAATGTCCCGAGGAACATAAAATAAAACTCTTTTTTTTTCTTTCTATTACTCACCCAATTCCTGGATCCACCAACAAGTGCAGCCTCCCGTCTCCCACGCTGTTAGACGCTGCATACACCGGCGCGCTGTGTGCAGCTTCTGAGAAGATACGCTATTAGTGTAGAGGGAGCGATGCAAAATGCGCAGCCGGCTTCCCTGCTACACTAATAGCGTATCTTCTCAGAAGCTGCACACAGCGCGCCGGTTAAAGCTAGTGTCAGACTGTAGAGGTACTGCCCGGCAGTGTGAGGATTCATATGCTGCATTAATTATTCTTCTTACAAATTTGGTTACTTAACCTGTTTGCATTTGTATTGTAATATTGTGACATCCAGGGCCCCAGGTGGCGATTGGGGGGCCCCCAGATGCATGGTGCCACCAGCTGGCCGAATGGCAGGAGCTCCGGTGGCACCCAGCGCAGCTGTGAGTGATCAGGGGGCAGGGCGCGACGTGATGACGCGGAGCCGCTGGGACCTTTAAATCAGGAGCACGCGGTTACACCTCGCCTTGCCATGGAGTTTCATTCCCGCATCGCTAGTTTACCGAATCAGTTTATATACTTGTTACTTACCCTGCTTGTTCTGAGGACCCGATCTGTTGCCGGCTTTGCCTGCCATTTGACTATTCTCTCTGTGTACTCCCTGCCTGTTCTGTTTGCCTCCTGTTGCTACTGGTGTGTGCCGATTCTCACCATATACAGTAGCGCAGTACAAGTGCCTAAACGTTGCTGACCTGGTTTTGTTGTAACGACTACTCTCAATCTCTGCCCCAGTCTGGTATATCTGCTGCTTGTTACTGCTGGTGCGCTTCCATCCTGCCATATACTATAGCGCAGTACAAACATACAGTATATTGATCTCAGTCTTTGGTGTATATTGTTGGTGCTGTCTCCCTGGCCTGTGTGGCTGCTAGAGGTTAGGTTTAGTGGTCCCGACTAAGTCCCGACCATCCTAAGGATCAGAGGGTTAGAGGTCTGTTACCAAGGATCCTACCAGGTCTGTCCTGGGGAATCCTTACAAATATGCGGTGAACGCCGCAGCAAATGTTAATGCTCATTATATACATCCTACAAATCCACCACTTCACAGGCAGGTTATGGGGACCTCCTAGGCACGATATTTGAAGGAATTTTTCGTTTTTATTCTTAACCTTTATTTCATGGAAAAATCACTGTTCCTTCAGACGTCTTTTTTTAAAAAAATTTTCCTTGTTTCCTGTCCCCCAGGGCACTACCCGGACCCCCATACACCTTTTATGGAAAATATCTTGCATATATGCCCTCTTGCAGGGCACTCTAAAAATCGAGCGTTCGAGTCCCATTGACTTGCATTGAGTTCGGATCGTGTTCGCGTCCGAACTCGAATCTTGAAATTGTTCAAGTTCGAATGCAAACCGAACACGGGGGTGTTCGGCTCATCCCTACTTATAATTCTGGTTTCTCCCTCAGTTTATAGCAACATATGCAGTTGATTCTTAAAGATCTCACCTTTATTTATGTCTGTATATGTTAGAGAGAGGACTTCCATACCTGTTCCATGGAGGAGTCAAGTATATAATATAAATATAGTGCATGCGTGAGGTCTATGCATGTTTTTTATTGTTTTCCGGAGCAGTTGTAGAGAGAAGTCATCATAATATTCTTCTCTTTCTGTATTCATACAGACTTTATTTTCTGCCAATGAAGCCAAGAACATGTTTATATTTTTGATGCTCCAAAATGATGTCCTTACATCAGTACAGAGCTTGGAGAAAGACAGCTACCCCAGCCGAAAATGCTGCAGCTATACCAATAAACTGGTCATCAGTCAGAGTGCAGTGCCAGTCTCATTTTTTTCTTTATTCATCACTTGTCGGGTATTGTGGTCCCCAGGGCACCAGTCTGCCTTCAGTGTAATAATCACTTAAGTCAATGTATTATCCTTTCTTTGTTGACTGATTGCAATTACAAGTAGCACATATTAATGTGTTTACCAGGTGTACTATTTTCTTACATTAATTAACTTATCCCCGCAATACATAACAAATCCGAAGATTTTCCAGAGATGCTCATATATATCGATATTGATAAATTTTTGCACTGAAAACCATTAATAAACTAAATTTAGCCCATTAATTCCCTTAATTTTTTTACAGCATAAGCAGGGCTGGAGCGGGACAAAAATAATCAACCCTGAACTTCATCCAGAACGGCCCACTCCGATTATGCAAACACGCGGGGCCAGATTTAGATCTCTATGGGTCTGGAGCTAAAGATTTAGTTTGGATTTTTTGGCTTTTAATGAAATGAAAACATATTTTATGATATTTTGAAACTGCGTGCAATTTCGGTGCTTTGTGTTTCGGCGCTCTTCAGTGATTCCATTTCGCCAAAAATACGGTGAATTCACTATTTGGTGAATGTTAACCATGTTTTGCTGAAAATGGAGTTGCCGAAGCAGTTATCGGACATTGGCGAAAACTGCAAAATTGCGCCAATAACTGCTGAATCGCTCCAAATTAGCAACTGGAAATTCCTCTGAACTGAAAAAAAAGTCCTATTCTTCTTATCGGAGCTTAAATCAATAAAAATGTGTCTAAATAATAAAAAAAAAGGTATTTGTGGAGGCCGCATTGCTGCTAATATGATTATGATCAATACAAATTCCCATAAACAGGATATCTGACCATTTTTATTTATCATTATCACATTTAGGGCCATATTACATTCTCTGCGCACGAAAAGAAACGTTATCGAGCGAAAATTAACGTGGTATTCCGATCAGAGCGCATTTTTTCTTCCTCCAAGATTTTTCGTGTGCAAATCCGACGCGCAAATCCGTTCGCAAATGAACGTTGCGTGCAGGAATCGGGGGGCAGACGGTTTTGTCACGGAATTTGTCACAGGATTCAGCCAACATCAATCACCCATTTCCAATAAAATATTTGCAAACTAAAAAAAAGGAAAAACAAAATTTAGCAACCACCAGCCAAAAAAAGAAAAAATTAACAATGACACAATTTATAAATTTTAATGTTTGGGTATGTGTAGAATGTGTAACTGTACTGTGCTGTATTTTTTTTTTGTGCTGGTGTATTTCGTTTAGCCCAGAACGATCACATTTACAGTTACCACCTGCTTTTCAAAGACGTTCCGAAAATGCGCACAAACTTTCGTTGCGTGAAGATTGTAATAACATTGTGAGCGCCAATGCGTTTGTGCGCTGGTACGCGGATGGTAAGTATGGGATGCGGCACGAACTTGCGCTCACGCTGGGTTCGCGCAGGGTCACTCGCGTTGGACGTTAATAATACGTAATACGACGTTCTGCGCAAATGGTTTTGTCCTCGCGCAAATACGCATTTGCGTGCGCGCAAAACCGATGCGCGAGGAATGCAATAGAGCCCTTACTGTTTTGACACAAAGACCATTTCTGCCTATATGCTGATAATGTAGACCCCTTTGGAAATTGTGCAAGAAAAGGGAAACCATATACAGTCTAGAGCTTTTCATCCACACAATATTTTTGTAAGGAATACAAGAATAAATAAAAAATGCAATGACGTATATTATTTTATTCTTTTACGTATCGCAGAACAACAATCTATGTGCAATATTGTTATTCTACCCTACATGTAAAGTATGCATCCCTTTTTAAATAAAAGTTATAATAACATTTCTTTCAGTGAAAAGAGCTGGACAGTGAAATGGTTATTATGTTTAAGTAGCACATTTCTGAAGAATGCATACTGATGTTTAGTGTAGCCCCATTGTTATGCATGTCACGTTTGAAGGACTGACCACCCTCCAGGTTTTGCATTCCTGTTACCGGTGCCTCCTAACTCCTCCCATACCGGACTGCCATAAACTCCAGGAGATTGTGTGTCCCCAGCACCTTGCTTAATGTTATAAAAGCAGTCATTAGGTTATGATTCACCAAAATTGGTGTCACAGAGTATCTGGTGGTAGATGATGTTAGACGCATACTTACACACAAACTCATTTTTGCTTGACACATTGATAAATTCACATGTACATTTGTTGTGGTGTAAACAAGATGTGCACCTTTATTGTACAACTGGTCATCAGATAGCCAAAGAAGCAAAATTACAGCATTCACTGGTGGCAGTGCTCATAGTACGCCGATCAATCAGAAACGCAAAGACACCTCATGACCGTAGATGCCATTTCATGCCTAACCAAGTGTAACTTCACTATTGCCTTTATAATGTTCTCTATATTAGTAACGTCTGGGGTATTTTTACTAGAATGTGAATTGTTGAAGGTTCGTAACAAAAGACTACCTTATTTTGTACCCACCTCTGTGCGCAAAATGACTCGTCACAGACAGATATCCCCAGAACAACAATCTGGAATGCTACAGACATCACATTGTTTCAAATTCACCTGAAATTTGCTGTAATGCTACAATTAGATAACCTTAACAGTTAGGATTGAAAAATATGGGTTACACATTTATAAGGTAGCAGCAAGGTCACTTTTTGCATTTTTAAAAGAATAAAAATAAAATAAAAGGTATACTTCTAGCCATGGTTGTAGCCATTTTCTGTGTTTTTTTTTAAAATATATATATTTAAAAAAAATATGTGAAATACACATGAAGATAACTATATGTTCCCACTACCTGCTCATTAAGAAAGCTCTGTACGTTAGCATTGACGGCCAAATTGATGAGGAACATTTGGTCAATATTTAACTCCATTCTCCAATAATCATTAACTATTTTAGTGGATCTAAATATAAATTACCAATGTTTAGACACCACTATGTTTGCATTTCCATTTCTGATCCTTGGATACCTTTATTCACAACAAAGCAGAAAATATACACTATAATTAGTTAAGCTTTATAGAGGAACTTGGGTAACTATGGACAAGGTGAAATGTCTCTACTACCTTTCTGTGGATCATAATTATTTGGTTGTCCAGTTTCACAAAGATGTTTGAAAAACGTATAAATAAAATGCGTATAATAATGGGAATATAACAGCTGGTTAAAAAGAAACTGGTATTTGGAGAGAAAGTTAACGTAATCGGAATGACACGTAATGGAATCAAGCCCTTGGTGTGAAACAATCATGGAGCAAAGGCCAAAAGTGGTACGGTGACAATATCTGATGGATGATTCCTGCCAACTGCACCATTTTTAGCAATTTGCTCCATGATTGCTAATGTATCAAAATAAGTACGAACCATTTTTTTTCTTTACTTCTGCGCCATATATTTGCATTAGGGATTTTTCATTTTTTTTTCATAATCATTCTCATAAACTTTGGCAGAATTGTCAGAAATAATGAGCTCAGCCAAGACATTGACTGTCATCTGTGAAGACCGTTTTGGGAGCTGTTTAGCATTCCAAATAGATTATCCACAGAGAGAGGATTCCCTTTGTGAGTCACAGAAAAAAAGGTTCCTGCATTTATTACTTTCACTGTGATTTGCTTATATCTATAATGCGGCTCACACTGACAGAACCCAGTCCGTGTTCCATTAAATTGAGCTTCAGTTTATAGAACAATATCTTAAAAATAAAAGTTGATTTCTCATGGAGAATTTTGGTATCTTTCACTTCCAAGCTCCTCGGAATGTTTGACCTGCTGAGATACGGCAATGACAGGGTCAACTTTTGTCGAGAACTCTCTTGTCCCTGGTGTAAGCAATGAGTCCTCCTTATGGTCACCGCATCATAGTAAAGAGACCAAGGCTACTGTGAACAGGTGGATAAATGTCAGGACCAGTGGGAAGTCAACAGATATGCTGGTACCATGAGAGTCCGCTGATGATGTACAAGAACACACTTCGTAACCGTTCTCTGATCTACTTTCATCGTGTTGTCCCTGCCGGGATCTTACACCAGTTCGACTGCTTTCAGAGCTTGGTCCATCAGCTTGCATGTCACTACACACCAGCCAGTCTCTTGCAATGGGCTGGGGGTAACCTTGTTCAGCTTCCATGTTGCTGTCAACCACTTTCCAATATTCTTTGCCTCTAAAGAAATATGTGGCACCTGGAGGTGTAAATGAAACAATCTGGCTGAAAACCATTACTCACATATTAAACAGTCCACGGTTTTATAAATTATGCAACAAGCAATCAGAATGCCATTTACATGCACAGAGCTTGTTGCAACTGTGACATCTGCATTGTTTTCCAGCCATATTTATTGCATTTCAAACTGAATCACATATCACTTTGATATATTACGATTTAAACAATACTATTTAAAAAGGCTAATTTCCATCATAGCAATTTCCATTTCAATTGGATGTTTTTTATCAATTCAAGTCAACAGCCAATATCGCGTCTGCATTTAATAGGGGATTAGCATGAATCGGAAAGCTTTATCTGACAATTATTATAACTAATGTTGTAATTCATACGCTTCCCTGCACTTTGTTTTTCTTGCTTCACAGTATTATTTAAATAGCTGTCTTTCTAACGACTTTATATTTATTTTAATAAGACGTGCAAGGGTTATTACAGTTATCAGGCCTGGACTGGGACAAAAAAAATAGGCCACAACAGGCAAAAAATAGGGCCTAGGCTGCAGCCCAGAGAACACGGCCTGTGTTCCCCAGGCAGCCTCGCCGGGTGGGAACGATGAAGAAGCCCTGTTCCCCAGCACCCGACCGGCCTGGAAGATCAGCGCCCTACCGGGCATTTGCTCAGTATGCCTGATGGCTAGTCCGGGCATGACGGTTATCAAACCAAAGAAATGCAAGATCTTGGTCTACAATAGCCATTTACTAGCATTAATAAATGAACCTTTATGTATAATGGCCTCACTCACATCCATGTGTGAGCTGGGCACTATACACCCATGTGTGAGCTGGACACTATACACCCATGTGTGAGCTGGACAGGATACATCCATGTGTGAGCTGGGCACCATACTTCCATGTGTGAGCAGTGGCAATATACATCCATGTGTGAGCTGGGACACTATATATCCATGTGTGACCTGGGACACTGTATATCCATGTGTGAGCTGGGGCAATATATATCCATGTGTGAGCTGCACATTACTGTGGGTTTTATTGCTGTGGAGCTCTGTGATACGCTCATACACATTGCACACTACTGCGAGGTTTTTTGCTGTGTAATACGCTCATGCATTCTGCACATTACTGGGAGTTTTATTGCTGTGGAGCTCTGTAATGTGCAGTGTGTCAGGATTGTACAGTATCTTTTAAAGTGATCGGCAGTTTCCCACATTTTCCACAGGGACTTTCTGTGCCGGGGTGTAGCCTTAGCTGCAATGAGTGGGTGATGGCTGCTGCAGCAGTGCGGTGGCAATCTGTAAGTATGGAGGGGGGCACAATTCGCTGCTGGGTCCAAGTGGATTTTCAAAAAGGTTATTTTTAGGAGTTCAGAAATTAATTCTTTAGCACAATAATGTACATGTGGGTGTTGCGTTGTAGGGGGTGGGGTTTTTATGGGTGTGGCCTCCTGTGGGTGCAGAACACGGGGGGCCCCATGAACTCCTATTGCCCGGAGGCCCCATTAGTTTTCAGTCTGCCCCTGCTTGATAATAAACAGGTGGGGCAAACGTTGCAGCTAAGATCAATTTAAAACCCACATATTGCCCTCATGGGCTCAGATATCCCAACCCTCCCTTACAAATATAGGGGGGATATAAATGCCATCCTAAATTATTCCCTTCACCCTATCACAGTATAGATTTGAAATGAGAGTATATTTTCAAACATACATTAAATTCACAACGTAAAACGTCAAATAATGTGTTAGTAATGTGTTTTCAATATATTACAGGGTGAACTGATTTTTCAATTGACTCTTTTTGTTTGGTTTTCTGCATTTTCCATATTGTCCCAACCTTTTCGGAATTGGTGTCGTAGAAAAGTAAAGCTTCTTGATTGTTGGGTTACATTAATTGTGTTTTCCATTATATTTAATCTAAATGAGGGAGGAGGCCACGAGGGACCAAACAGCTTGCTTGAAAGTATGTTAAGCTTTTTATTGGTTATGAAAAGCCTCTTGCTTTATTGCATTACAAAGTCACCATAATTTATGTGTAGTCTATGATGTATCATATGTTTTATCCAGAAAAGATTTTTCATGGCTATTATATTGATGAATGTTCCAACAACCAACTTATTCCCTCTATCCTGGCCATCCCCAAGCAAAAATCTAACAGTGACATTCCATGTCCTCATGGGACTTTGGATGAACTATGACCAGGGGCTCTTACAAACTATATTGTCCCTGGAGGTCCCTGCAGCATCAGACGTAGGAGACGATGGGGAGAGCTTAACCTGGTGAATATACATCTCTCTCTAGAGATTTGCATGCACCCCCAACTGCTCACCTGTTGATGGCTGCATGAAATTATGTCACCTGGGCTGTGCTTCAGATATCTGGCAAACATGGCCTATTAGGGAGACCTGAGGACAGGGCTGGAAAACACTATGGGCAGTATTACAATGTTGGTGCTAACTTAACCAGAGCTGTTGTTAACTTACAACCTCCATAGGCTATAATGGCTCTGGTAAATTATCAACAGCTCTGGTTAAGTTAGCACCAACATTCTAATATGGCCCTATATTACCAGGGTAGATTTGATTCCGCAAATCAACAACAGGCACTCACCATCAGACCAATGCATAGCATCATCCAAAACCATTGGGATACCCTTCCACTGGGACATCTGCATCGGATAACCATCATCCATTCTATGTTCTTGGTTGTCATAGCACCAGAATTGGTTGTCCTTAAAGAAATACGTTTTATCATTGTGGGACCAGGAGAATGCAGCATCTACACCCCCTAGAGGCAATCCATAGTCTGTAATTGGACGAGGGTATCCTTCCTCGACGTTAGTATCTTTGAAAACCCAGTATCGATCTCCTAAAAAAAGTCATGGGAGAGGAGGTGGGAAATTGTGATCAATTAAAACGAGATTTGCCCAGTATGAAGACATGGATTATAAGAAGAATGAAAATCTACTTCTTACACACTTAAATATTTTATTACAGGAAAAAAACCAGAATTTGAGTACCATGAATAATAATCACCACTTCGTCTGCCCATTTATCTCTACTTTAGAACCTCAGTCATTTTTAGGTGCTTCTCTCTTAGCTGTATATGATAACTTTTATTTTAAATTCCCTATACACAGTAACCTGTAACGAACTGGTAAAGGAGCTTCCTTCATTATTGTCACCTTTAATATGAAGACAGCCTTGTTTTTATTTCCCTCGGGCAGGCTGAATTGCATAGCATGACCTTTTTATCTAGCATCCCTTCACAGATAAAATATGTCTTTATTCCCCCTTTGAAGGCTCGGTATATCTTAGTGTAGTAGGATTTTATATTTCTTTGCTCGGAGGCTTACCAAATAGAAAGACTTTGTAAATTATTAATCAAAACTAGGCTTTTGAATAGAACATATGGAATATAACGTGCGTGGACCTCCCCCTGACAAACAAAAGGGCAAGAAGTACAGTATAATTGGAGTTAAATCCAACCATGGTGAGTTCCTACTGTTTATAAAATTGTTCACTTAATCATTTTTCTGCCTTATTTATTGCCTAATCTACAGTATATAGCATTTTATTTTTACACTTTTAGTTTAATGCCCTGCATTTTTATGCTGGTTTCCTGCCAACTTCTCTATGTAATATGATCTCAAGTACTCTCTTCTCCCCACTCCTCCTCAACACTGAGCAAAGTGAAAAATATTCCCATCACTGCGGTGATGGAACTTCATTTTTTGCAATTGAAATTAATTTGTTCCAGAACATGCACCAAAGGTTTTAGCACTCTGGGCATGATGGTCGAGCTGCTAACACTTTTTAAAACCGTCCAGGAGTGTGTGTGACTGACATCTCCCTAGCTGATCCTGCATAAAGTCCACAACTGCAGTAACTCCTTTTGGCCAGCAGATGTCGATACCTGCCTGCCAAATATGCCATTACAGTAAGGAACACGTATGGAATATTTCCAAATATTTTTTACAGTATAATTAATTAAAATGATTTTCCAAAAAAAAAAACACTGGTTCCTGACACTGGTTTCTGGAAAATCCCTCGGTAGTGAAGGGTTTATCAAAGCATACGAGTAAACCTTTAACATTGCACAATTGCCAAGATGGCAAGAGTTACAGAAGGTTGCCTATTTGCATTTCTTGTAAATTTTGTGCCATTTTGGTTTACATTCTACGAATATTGTGGTTGCAGAATTATCTAGTTACCACAACTATATAAACTGCACATTAACCTGTTCACTACCATGATGCTCTTCAAAAGCAAGTTATGTGGTCTAATTCTGGAGCAAAGGAAAGAAATGGTATTTATTACAAACAAAATTAATTTGCAAATGGCCTCTAGAATGTGCCCTTAAAATTTTACCGCCCCGAGCATGACAGCCAAAGTGCTAAAACGTTTTGAACGGAGGTCTGTTATATCCTACAGGGGAAAACAGAGCCTAATCTGTATTATAGAGATGTAGTAGCACTTTTTGGCAAGTAGATGGTGCCAGCTTGTCAACTTCCCAAGCACATTTTCAGTGTATGGCTACTGCAAAGTGATTTTCCATAAAGCCACTTGTCCCTAAGACTGGTTTTATGGGAAATCACTTGGTATTGAAGGAGCTAATGTAATATTTAGTTTGCTGAATACTTTGATAGTGCCTCTGTTGCTTTAATTTAATTCTGGGAATCTATAATTCTACAACTATACAACAGAAAGCAGTGATCTCAAACTATAGCCTACAGATGTCGCTGAACTACATCTCCAATGATTCTCTGAACATCTGTTGAATTCAAGTAGACATTCAACATCTATGTGGCCAGAATCTGAGATACCTGACATAAAAACTGAGATATTTCTTACGTTACAAAGATTCTACAACCAAGACATGTAAGAATCAGCTGTTACATGGCACTGGCCATTCCTGCCCATTACCTTTAAAGAAGACTATCTTGTGGTCATTTGTCCTCTCATAGATGGCATCCACACTATCCATGTTCAGAGGTAATCCACGCCAAAAGCGATGGATCTGAGCTGGCTGGAGGGAGACCAAGTGCTTATTTCGAGTTAGTCTCCAGAAATACTTCCCTATAAAGAAACATATTTTAGGTTAATGAATTCAGCTTTAGCAGCTCCCACAGGATAGCAGACATTACATTTAGATCCTAATAATTTGGAACTTATTCAAATAGGGAGCAGATGGTATCAAAATGACTTTCTGTCCTCAGAGACATTTGTGAAGATGAAAACATTATCTTCAAATCAATCCTTCTGATAGAGATCCAAAGTTCATTCAAATGTACCAAAAGAAGCGTATTTTCTAGTAGACACATTTTTTTATTGTGTTATACAGATATTATGTAGAAAATAAGCTCTTGGTGGACATACTGACTTAAAATAAAATATAATAAAACTCTAAAACATAGTCAGTATTGAGAGTTTAACTGATGCCTTAAGTCAGACGGACTTTAATCAATACACATTACCTTTGAAGAAGAAGGCTTCTCCTCGGATCTGAGCCACGGCATCAAAATGTGTGTTACATCTGTCAGGCTCATCTTTTCTGGGTCTGAACAGCAAGAAGAGGAAAAAAACAAATCAATCTTAACTGTAAAATGACAGAATCTTGATCGATAGCTATATTACAATATTTCTTTATCACACCACCTAATCACTGTTGTTTTATGGGCCTATGATCTCTCATGTGTTAATTTTCCCATTTTGACCATACCATTTGACTCTCACTATTTACGACATCTAACCCCCACCCGTGTGCCCCTTAATGTCTTATATCTTGTAAACCACACAAAATAGTTTTTAATAATGTGCTCTATACGTGGCTAATTATCAGTAGATTTCTCTTGTGTATAAGAAAAACAGGATGGGGAGATTTATGTACAAAATTGGGATTTAAAATGCAGGTTTTGGAGCAGTTGGGTTAACCATTAACTTATTTTCATCAGTGCAAGAACATAAAACATGTTTTACATTGCGTGGAATTAAAAAAATAAATAACTCTGAGGTCTGATGTTTCTTTCAGGTGCCTAATGGTATTTTTCTTTTTTCAGATACTCTCATGTTTAAAAAAAGGCTTGATTTCTGTTATTTGACAGAAATCCAATATAGTGGTAAATATTATTATTTTAATATATGCTTTGAACATGAATTGAGGACTGAAATTTTTGAAATAACTGTTCAGGGTTATACAACCTTGCAGGGTATAGATATGTATCTCTAATCTAGTATGGGTATATATCCTATGTATCTGAGGTCTGGTATTGGCAGGGCTTTTTATCAGGGGGTACTCGTGGGTACTCAGTACCGGCACCTCACCACTCTCTACCGGCACCTCACCACCAGCCAGAACTAACAGAAGAGAGTATGATGCTCCTCCCTCATCCGGCAGTGGCAAGCAGAGAATAGGAAGCACTCGGCAGCTCATGTTGCTCCTGAACGCTTCCGATTGTCAGGAGTGTATGTAGGAACTGCCAGAGCTGCGGATTGTTAGGCAAGCGGTGTGATCAGAGGAGCTGGCACTATAAGGCGGCAGTGAGTTTTGTTGCTGTGGAGCTCATACACACTGTGCATTACTGTGAGTGTCATTGCTGTGGAGTTCATACATACTCAGCAAAACTGAGTTTCATTGCTGTGGTGCTCACAAATGCTAAGGGATTATCCACTCAGTGCCATCGTTGCAAAACTCCCCCCAAAAAAACCCCAGCTAACTGCCCCGCAATAAATATTTTTGCAACAGAGGCACTTAGCACTTATAACAATAGTTATAGTTCATTTAAAGGAACACAGTATTAAAAACGATGGTTCCCTTTTATAGTGTCTTCCTTTAAGTGAGCTGCAACTACTGTTTATGAGGACACGAAAATAGTCATAATAATCAGTTTTTCCCCGGGCGTGAAAGTACCCCCACCTATTTTTTCAGAAAAAAAGCACTGGGTATTGGTATATATATGGGTGGAGTAGAAGTAACATCACTGCTCTATAACCGTGGAGACACAGGTTTGAATCCCGACAAGAGCACCTTTCCAGTAAGTGTCCTTGGGCAAGACACTTAATGATACAGACTTGCCACCCAGGACATACTTGAAAACGAGGGAAATCCTTCCTGGTAAAATACTTTCTCAAAAAAATTGAAGCCGTTACTAAACATAATGATTTAAAAGGGACATTCTAGGCATCGTAAGAATTTCATTTTTATAGACTGCAGATTGTAGTGGAAAGAACTTGGCCCTTCAGTTTTCAAAACTATGTAGTTTTCATTATAATCACTTTGCAGTTGAGCTTGTAACTCCACCAAGAAGCCCTGTCAGTCAGTGAACCAGGGAATACATTTTCATTTTCTTTGCTTTCACCCCATAAACGTTCTTTGAAGTCATGAGACAGGCACCTGCTGGCACTTCCCAGTGAGCAACCCATCTCATATTAAGTATTGTAATGAGATGTTGCAAATTTATTTCAATTATGTGAGTGACTGAGACCCGAATGTGACAAATATGTATTTCTATGTGAAAAAGTGCCAGTATGATGGGTTTGTGTTTCTGAATATAAAATGTGTCATTTTCATCAATGTGCTTATGTAATTGTGTTTTTTGGTTTTGATATGTCTTGTGTTTCTCTGTGTCACAGCAACTGTGAAACCCTGGGTAGCATTTGATTGGGTATAAATGATATTATTTAGTTTTGCGGATCAGACAGTAAGTGGAGCTGTTGAGAGATTACCATTTCACCATTTCAACATTTTTTGTCTTCTCATGATCGAATGTACAGTATGTCTAAAGTAGTCATTTTTAACAACCTGCATCAACCTCTTCACTACCAAGTGATTTTCCAAAAAACATTGTCAGAAACCTGTGTTTTTTTAAAATCATTTTAAATTAATTATACATTAAGAAATATTTGAGCTTATACCCATTGCATTTCTTACTGTAAATAACCAATTTTGGCCAGTAGATGGCACCATCTACTGCCAACCCGAGTTACAGCAGTTTGAGCTGCTGGTCTGTTCTCTTCTTTTTTCCCTGCATCGGCTGCTGAAACCCCGTTGTAAGGGCATCATCAGTTGATTTTACACAGTTTTAGCTCTTTGGGCTAAAACTTTTTGGGCACCTTCTGCAGCCCAAAGCAAGCAAAATTAGTTTGCCGCAAATTAATTTCATTTGCTTTTGGGCTGCAGATCACAGATCGAGATATCTCGATATCGGGGCAACGGATGGTGACTTTGAAGCCCCATATATCTCTCGATCTCGGTAGTGAAGGGGTTAATTTAAGTCAACCTGGCAAGCATGATTAACACTCCTCCAATATGGTAGTTATAGCTATTATCTAACATTATACAGTACATGTTGCTTTCCTACACAGAGATAGCGCAGAAGTTTTTACATGTAGCGGTTCTATGTTGCTTGTACATATTTTTTAATCTTGGTTTTACATTTGTGTAACTGGGAGGTGTGAGGGTGATAATTTCAAAGGAAGGAAAATATAGGAGATTTCATGCAGGGACTAAAAGCATTTGCAAATTTTGTGAGAATGCTCAATTGTTATTTTGGCACTTTGTCAAACTATAATTATTATTGTCATTAGCATATTTTTCAAATGCCAACATTTCTACGTTGCTTTATAGCAGACTAAAAGAACATACAAAGAACTGATGAAAAACAATTTTTTCCAACAAACAAACAAAAACAAAGGACAAATGATGAAGAGGAGCCATTTCCCGGAGCAGATGACAGTATGCAGTACTTACAAACCTAACTAAGATCAGGGGAGTGCTGGCAAATGTTGGCCTAAGGTACTGGTCAAATTAATGTTCCTTTTGCAGCAGATCCAAATCATTAAACCTCATCCGACCCCTTTTATGATTTAACATAAATTACTTAAAAGTAATGCGGAGTTAACAGAACACAAAAATCCTGCACTGTAATTTATTTAAAAATATTGAATTTACGCTAATAGAGTACTAATAGCTGCTCTTTAAATGAGCAAGTTTTCCTGGAGTGCTTTGTTCATACAACTGAGCACATCTCACTCCGCATCTAATCAGAAGAGCTGCCTTGATAGGCTGCATCTCAGCAACCCTGAATGCAGGGCCAGATTTATAATAAGACAGAGTAGGCATGTGCCTACAGGCGCCTACCACACAGGGGCGCCTTGCTCTGTAAATTGAAAAACAAATTACAATTATTTAGACCCTTGTATCGTATCATTTAGACCCCCTGTATGTTAACTCTAGTCCTAAAATTCTGCACCATTTTTGCCTGATTTCAAGGCAACAGATTCTGCCTCTTCTTTTGATGTGAGTGCAGCGAGAAAAACAGTTTCAGTTTTTTAAAATGTTATTTTTTTTGTTTCTTCCAAAACAAAAATTCAAAAAAGTATTTCCCCCAGTCTGGGCATTTTTGGGGGGGGGGGGGTGGGGGGTTGCACCAGATTTCAGGGCCTACAGCCTCCTGGGATGTAACGCTGGCCCTGCCTGCATGTTATTGACCAAGGAGTTAATGTCCCTCTGCCCTCCCCTGACAGAGGTGCCACCCAGTTTGCTTGGTCAATGGCATATTCCAACCAAGTTTGTGGCTTGGACGTGGCAGCTGCTTGGTGTGTATTAACTGGTCCTATATCTTTTTATAGGAGCCATTAATAATGGCTATGAGAACTATTTCAATGTAGCTCGCTGTTCTTGGCTTTAGCCGGTATTCTGCAAAGAATACTGGCCCTTAGAGCCTTGTGTTCAGTGACTTTGCTTTTGCAAATGCATTTAACACTTTAAAATAACACCATCAAAAAATCCTAAATGTACCACTGAGCCTATAGTACAGTGCAATCTACTTCCCTTATTGTACGCAGCGGAACAATGGGCTAATAGTGTCTGTGATGGACTCTGCTGTCTCTGGGGCAGTTGGAGGAGCCTGGAGGCTAGCCTCCTTCCTACTTACTATGGACCAAGGTGCTACCTGGGATTGGCCAAATGGATTGCCCAGGGATTCCAGGATTTATGCTGACTGTGTCTGTGTATTATACCCTTATGTATTTATTGTAGAGTCTCCTGTTGTGTCTCTGTATATTATACACCTCTATATTAGCTATTCTGTCTCTGTATAGTAATCACCCACTGTAAGAATATATTCCTTTGTTTCCACATGCTCTGCCCCCCTCTCCAGGAAATAGCAGGTAGTTTAAGATATGGTTGCCTGTGTCGACTCTTCATAGTTTTGAATGTACCTTCCCATTGTCATGTTACTGGATCTGTGTTGTATTCGTGAAGGGGTTGTCCCTCAACTGTTTTTAGCTGTATGTTTAAAATAAAGAGTCAGTCTTGCTTTTCACTCTTTCATTCACACTGGTCGTGCCTGGTGATTTTAGGGAGGTTTTGGGCTGAGAATCCTGGATGTCGGGGTTCAGTTTGGAGAAAGCTAGAATTTGACAGAGGAACACAGTCGGTGTGCCAGGCGGTCTGTCACAGTGTCCTTCTGAGGTTCTGGTGCAACCCCACATATGCAAACTCATGCAGGGTCATGTCTGACTCCAGGCAGTTCTATGGACTCCAGGTGGTGATACTAGTGGCAGTGAACAGCACTGCTGTATCAACGAGCAACTCTCAAATATTCCAACTTGAGACATGAATACAGCATCTAGGTTAGAAAAAAGCAATTAAAAGGGACTGCTATTAATAGCTCAGTTGGCATGGGGCTCTGGGTTTGTTCAGTATACTTCGGGATACAGTGGTTTGTTACATCCTCCTGCAAGCACACATTATCTAGATATGAAGGTTAAACCTTAATACCATGTTCCGGAAAGCTCAGAGTTATTATATTGAACAAGAGCTTTAGAAAGTAGAAAGTAGATACATGATCATCATTAACTAGCGATATCTTACTGTATGGTAGAGCGGTTCTCTGGCAGATCAGGCAAAAATGGATGATCTTCAGCTCTGGATATTTCTGGCTTTGCTGTAGGTGATACAGACTCTCGGACTCCTGGGGTAAGAGAGGGTGAAGTATTAGAAGCCATGTAGGAAACTGGAACAGAAACGATACAGCATCTTCTCAAAAACTAATTTCACCAGCAGTCTACCCAGAAGAAAAAAAGGAACCGAAAACGTTACAAAGCAAAATGTGTTTAATATGAGCCAGATACTGCACGAAGGAAGTGCCTGTGTATAAATGGCAGCAATAAAGGGGAAATGTAACACTTATTACTGAGGATCTAGTACCTCCAATATTATCTGAAAACCTCATCTGTGACAGATGATGCTCATATAGGCTGCAGAAATAAAATGATAATATAAGTCTGTAAAACAGATGAGTGTGGGCACATGTTGTTCAGTAATGAGTAACACTAACTGGGATTAGTTTTTTAACTCCTTACTGTACTTGGACGTACTATGCTGTCCGGGCAGCGGAAGGGCTTTGAAGACACAGGGCGTACAGGTACGCCCCGCTGTCTTCAATGGGCCGCCTTGGCCCCGCCCTGCAGCCTGCATGCACCGCATGTCATTGGCTGCAGGGGAATGGCCTGAATTTAGGCCGTCCCCTGCAGCCAATGACACATGCCGTGTGTCGGTTGCGGCACGGGCTGCAATCTGCGGCTCGCGACGGTACCTGTCGACGAGGCATACCTATATGCCTCGCCTGCGTTAAGCCACCCCCGAAGGGTGACGCCAGCCCATCATTAAGGGGTTAAAGGAAAAAGCAATAATAGGTAAAATGAATAAACTGTCTTGTTATATAACACAAACATGAGGATACACATATCAACATGTGATATACTATAGGAGTTATTCAAAGACAGACGAATTTGCCACCGATTTGCACCGTACTGAGAATTTCCCCGTATGGTGCAATTTCATGGCAATTCAGCTATTCAAAATATTCCCCATAGAGAGCAATGGTTAATCTATTCTGAGAACGACGAACAGCACCCAAAAGTTGGCGAAATGCCCAAATTTTCGATGGTTTCGTTCAACAGGTTTAAACAGGTGAATCCCATAGGTTTCAATGTAAAAGAAATCTCACCGTTTTTATTCATTTTTTATTCAACCATTTATTCTTTTCATTTGCAGCAAACAATCTTATTCATTTATTTTTTTAGAATTTTTTTAGGAATTTTTCTGGATTTTTACGGTGAAATTTTTGAATCCAATTATTTTTAAATGCTGTTTTTTAAAAAATTATGTAACAGACCTTTTTATTGTTATTCATAGGACCTTATATATTATTTCTGTGCATTTTCATGCATTATTTTTATTCAAAGCACCTTTTAAAAATTGTGTTTTTTTTTCTTTTCAGCCATTTGGCGGATCGTCGGCTGCATTCGGCGGTTTGCGGCTGCGTTCGGCGGTTTTCAGCTGCGTTCAGTAGTATTTCGGCTGCATTCGGCAGTTTTTCGGCTGCATTTGGTGGTTTGCAGCTACGTTCGGCGGTTTGCGGCTGCGTTTGGCGGTTTATCGGATGTGTTGGGGGTTTTATCGGACGCATTCAACGGGTTTATTGGCAGCGTTTGGCAGATCCATTCGGCACACATCAGGGTCAGGGACCCTGCTGCGATGAATGCTGAATTCACCACAGGGTTGGCAAATTTAACTTGCCGAATCACACTGAAGTGCGCTGAATGAAAGAGCACTGAAATTTCGGTGAAATTTCAGTGCTCATTGAATAACCCTTTATGAGTATATCATTCTGAAAATATTTTAAACAAGCACAGGAAAAACAGTGAGGCTCAGGGACACTCCAGGCACCTTAACATCTTCAGCTTATTAGAATAGAATGGTTATTGTGCCAGGACTTTTCGCTGCGATTTTCACGATTTTCAAAATTACATGGTTATGAAGAAAAGGGGCATCAAAGCTGACGTTATAACATATATATATATGGCATTATAACATTCATATGTAAATAATATTTATGTCATTCTTCTGATTCTCAATGCTTACATGTGTGGAAGTAGCAAATATGTGTTTAATAAATATATGTGGGGTTATTACCATTCTCATGTTCTCCGTGCTTTTCTGGACATACAGGTAGAGCACCTTTTATCTGGAATTCTCAGGACTGAGCAGCCCAGCTTTTTCTAGATTTTGGAATTTGGGAGAATCCAATGTTTGAGAGGGAGGAGATTAATGCAGGTCAGCTGTGATCCCCTTTCTGCTGCAACTACCAGCGTGTATATATGCTGAGAATGCTCTGCAGCGTTTCTATGTGGACATGATACCCTGAGTCAGTGTGAAGCATGTCACACAACGTGACTTCCCAGAAGCTCCCAGCATGTGCTGCAATCTGTTGATGCACTCCGGGAGCCTTTTCCCCAGGTGGCAGCACCTGAACCCCACTGGTCATGAATTAGGAAAATGCAGACAGCTCCAAAAATTCCAGTTTCCAGATCTTGGAATTTTGGATAAGGGGTGTTCTACCCATATGTAAGATATACTTACTGATGGTCAGTGTGAAAAACCTGTGGCATGTATAATGTGCACACAGCATGTTGCAAATAGGTATTTATTTATTTATAAAGTATTTTACCAGGAAGGATACATTGAGATTTCTCTCATTTTCAAATATGTCCTGGGTTCAAGAACATTAAATTGTTACAGTGTTACAGAAGAAATACAAAGTAATAAACTGCAAGAGATTAAAAATAACACAAATATCCAGATTAACACAGAAAATAAATATATAGGAAATATATTCACTATGTTACATGTTTACAGGTGCATTCTGTATTGAGGTTGTTAATAGGGATTTCTTAAGTGACTTTAGACTGGGGGAAGATTTGATGGCGTCTGGGAGGTTATTCCATAATTGCAGTGCTCTGTAGGAAAATGAGGATCGAGTCACTTTATTTTTGTATTGTGGTATTGCAAGTAAGGAGCTGGTCCTGGATCGGAGGTTATAGGATGAGCGAACTGCTAGGGGAAGCAGCCTATTCAGGTAGGGTGGTAGCTTCCCAGAAAAGCTCTTAAACACTAGGGGCCCTATTACACTCTTCACGCAAACGTTAACGCTCACTTGCGTGAGCATTAACGTTGGCTGCGGTGTTTACCGCATATTACAATCCAAACACAAACGGGTTAAAAAAATTGCGTTTGGTACCTTGCGCTTCTCAGCGCAAGGTCACTGTACTTTATGGTCCCTATACTTAACATGGGGAGTGCAAAGTGTTAATCAGTGCTGGATTACAAAGTCCCAGCGATGATTAACGCCTGGCTCTGGTTAGCAAAAAGTTAACCAAAGCCAGGACTTGGTGTAAACGGATTCCGCTTCTGCAGACTTCGTTAACACAAGCCTTAAAAATAAAAAAAAGCATCTAATACTCACCCTCTGTCCTGCGGCGAGGACCGCGGCTCCAACCGCCTCCTCCGGCCGGCGGGAGCAGGGAAAGACTGGGGGAAAAAGCCCCCCCCAGTGTCTCCCTGCGTATCACTACGCTGACCGGCCGGATCTCGACCGGCAGGGGGGAACTCAATGGAGTCCTATGGACTCCAGCGAGTGGATGCTCGCGGCTGCACTCAGCGCTGCCGCGAGCATCCAGGATTTTAACGAGCGGTAACAATACAGGCAGCATTTTTTGTGCCTGCATTGTAATCCAGTGTTAAAAAGTGGGCGCAAGAAGGAAAACTGCGGGCACAGTTTTTCCTCTCTTGCAACCGTGTTTTAACGCTAGGATTGTAATAGAGCCCTAGGTTGGAAAGGTGAAGGGTGCGTCTAGATTCCAGCGACTGCCAGTTTAGCTCTTTTAACATGTCACAATCGGTGGGTCATGTAGTTACATTGTAGCACAAAGTGGCAGAATGAGTTATACAATGTAGTAAGTTTATGAAGGTGCGTTTGCGGGGCAGCTGCATACACTACATCTCCGTATTCAATAGCCGGTATAAGCATTTGTTGTACTATCTGATTTCTTACCGCGGGGCTCAGGCAAGTTTTGTCCTAAATGAACTATCGTGTTTAGGCAAGTATTAGTAAAGTATCCCTCCTGCCAAGTCCACAATACATGTTGCAGGGCAGACCCTTCCCTGTGTTCCATGTTACATAAAGGAGTAATATGTGCTCAGACCAGATATCAGGATAATAGGATGACAGAAGAATAAGTTTAGTAAGGTTGAATGTTGGAGTTAGTATATGACACTCAGGATTATGTATAAGGTTTCCTTCCTTCAGGTTGTAGGAAGATAGAGCAGAAAGATGTAGAAGTAAAAGCCAGTGGAAATTAAACCTTACAGAAAATGTGATTATCTTAAAAAAAAACGTGCTACAGTCATGTAATAAAGTGGAGACAGATAAAGCCCCAGATGCAAGAGATGTACACCCACATACACTTTGCAGGTTTAGCCCAGTAATAGCAGGGCTGCTAATATTAATCTTCTATCGTTTATTCTGGGAAGGTGCAAAACGAAGATCGGAAAGCATGTAAGATATTCATATATAAAACAATCAAAATATCAGCTGAGACATGAAAGATGTGCATGATTCATATGTGTGACGGGGAAATTTATTGAAGGGTTATCATTAAAATAGTTATAGGTGCGGTTTTGTAAGAATTCACATAGTGGACATGTTTTCATTAACTTAACTTCATTGTGGTTTATGGAGAATCAGGATGAATTAGATATTGATAAAACATCAATATGTGTTCACTCGGAAAGTTAACGCACAAGGCAGAAGGAGAGGCATAATGATTGCTGACTTGGAGTTATACAGAGATCAAATCAAATCAAATCAAAATAAGCTTTATTGGCAGGACCAAATACATTTTAGCATTGCCAAAGCATATGGGGAGGAGGGGGGGTAGTGGGATATATATATGGAGGGAATGGGCAAGTCCATGGATATTATCAGGGGTAAGGGATAATGTGAAGGGGGATGGGGGCGAGTCCGTGTTGGGGATTTATAAGTCCAGGATCTCTCATGTTCCTCTCAGTCTGTGACATTCTGCGACGTATTGGGCAGATATGTTCACCGCCGGCTCCTCTTCTCCCAGTATGATGTGGAGTTTCCTCGTCTCTTCTATAGAGGTGAAGTCCGGGATGAGAGCGGAGAGTCTCTGGAAGTGAGTTTCCCTCAGTGCTGAGTACTTGGGGCACTGTAGGAGGAAGTGGACCTCATCTTCCAGGGCCTCTTGGTCACAATGCTGGCACAGTCTATTCTCCCTGGGCTTGTAGGTCTGTCGATGCCGCCCTGATTCGATTTCCAGGCTGTGGGCGCTCAGTCTGTACCGGCTCAGGATCTGTCTGTCCTTGGGGTCTTGTAGTACCTCCAGGTATGGGGCCAGTTTGTATTCCCTCTGTAAGGATTGGTAAATGGTGAGTTTCTTGGAGTTTGCTATATCATGTCTCCATTCTCTGATATAGTTTTCCCTGGAATTGTTAATTAGGGCCTTTATTTGATATTTTGTCAGGTTGCCTTCATGGGGGCTTTGGATGATCAGGGTGGATATGAGTTGTTGCAGCCCACATGGTTTTGGATGGTCCTTGTTGGCCAGTAGGGCTTTATGGTGGTATGAGTTGAGGCTGCTGATGTTTAGATGGTCCCAGTATGATAGTGCCCTCTTCTGTACTGCAAGAAGTAAGGGGAGTCTGCCCAGCTCGGCCCGGCAAGCATTGTTAGAGGTGCTCCGATGGACTTGGAGGAGGTGCTTGCAGAATTCCAGATGGAATATTTCTGTTGGGCTGGTGTCCCATTTGGGTTGGTCAGGGTAGGTGATGGGGCCCCATACTTCACTGCCATAAAGGAGGATTGGAGTGATGACGCTATCAAAGATTTTAAGCCAGACTCTTACAGGCGGTTTTAGTTTGTAGAGGTTACTCCTGATGGCATAGAAGGTTCTACGCACCTTGTCTCTTAGGGCCTCTATGGCTGGTTTGAAACTTCCCGATCGGTTTGTTTCTAGGCCGAGGTATGTGTAGCTGTTGGCTTCATCAAGAGTGCAGTCATTAAGTGTGAAACAGGAACTCTTGGTTTTTGCGTTCTTCCTTTGGAAAACCATGACCTTTGTTTTCTTTTGGTTGTATTTTTCCAGCACTTCCAGGCTGTCTTGTAGACCTCTCTCTGTTGGTGACAGTAATAGGAGGTCATCTGCATACAACAGGAACTTCACCTCGGTGTCATGTAGAGTTAGTCCTGGTGCTGAGGAGGATTCTAGAGCTTCAGCCAGTCCATTGATGTAGATGTTAAAGAGGGTTGGACTTAGGCTGCAGCCTTGTCTGACTCCACGAGCCTGCCGGAAATACTCTGTTCTCTTCCCATTCACCTTTATGCTGCAAAAGTTCTCATTATATGAGCTCTTGATGACGTCATATGTTTTCCCTCCTATTCCACTCTCCAGTAGTTTGAGGAAAAGGCCTGGGTGCCACACTGAGTCAAAGGCCTTCTTAAAGTCCACAAAGCAAGCAAATATTTTCCCATGTTTTGTATTGTGGACATGGTCCTTGATGAGACTGTGCAGGGTGTAGATGTGATCTGTAGTGCGATGGTTTGGCATGAACCCCGCTTGGCTTCTGTTGAGGACGTTATGCTGTGTCAGGAAGCTGAGGATTCTTTTGTTCTGGATGCTATTGAACAGTTTTCCCAGTGTGCTGCTGACACATATCCCTCTGTAGTTGGCTGGATCATATTGGTCTCCACTCTTATGGATGGGTGTTATGAGGCCTTGGTTCCATAGTTGAGGGTAGAATCCAACGCTCAGGACCAGGTTGAAAACTTTACATATTGCGGTGTGTACTTCTGGAGAGCCGTGTTTAATCATCTCTGGAAGAATTCCATCCATCCCGCTGGCTTTTTTACTTCGCAGATCTTGAATTTTTTCTGCTACTTCTTGGGGTGTAATGGGTGTATCTAAAGGGTTTTGGAAATCCTTGATTTTTTCCTCCAGTTCATGTAGTCTTCTGATGATGTGTTCCTGTTCCCCAGTTAGCTCCTCTTTGGGAATGTCTTTGTACAGGCTCTTGAAGTAGTTGAGCCAGATGTTGCCATTTTGGATGTGGAGGTGTTTTTTCTTGGATCCTGAGCCGATTTGACTCCAGGTTTCCCAGAAAGAGTTATCCTGAAGAGCCTCTTCCAGTTGTTGAAGGTTTTGGGAGATGAGGTTTTGTTTTTTCTTTTTGAGGATTTGTTTATAGTTTTTCTGCAGGACACCATGTGTGATCCTCAGGTCAATGTTGTCGGGGTCTCTGTGTTTTTTATTTGAGACTGTTCGTAGGTTGTTTCTTAGTGTTCTGCATTCTTTGTCAAACCATTTATTGGGTTGTTTATTGGATGATTTCTTGAAGTTGACTTTTTTAATGTTGGAGGTCTCTGCGATGGTGTGTAGTATGCTGTGGAGATCCTTTGCTGCTTGGTTCACCCCCTGGGGACTTAGTACATAGGTATGGTTTTGAAAGACTGTTAGCTGATCTTTGATGTCGGGTCTGTTGATGACCTCTCTGTAGGCTATGGTAGAGTGTCTGGTCCATTTGAACGATGGTGGGAGGTTGTACAGTCCGCTCTGATGGGGTTTTGAGGATGGTTTGTTTGAGGATTTAATATGAAGCAGTAGTTGGCTGTGGTCTGACAGGTGTGTTTGTGGGGTGACGGTGAAGGCGTTGATGTGAGTGGAGTTCATATCCGTGATTGCATAGTCGACCACACTGTTTCCTACATGGGAGCTTAATGTATACCTTCCCAGAGAGTCTCCCTTGGTTCGGCCATTGAGGATGTAAAGCCCGAGACTCCGACACAAATTCAGCAATTTTCTTCCACTCTTGTTGGTTGTATTGTCATAGCTGTTTCTTTGCACCTGTATTGACTCCTGACAGTAGTTTGCGGCTCCCAAAATGTATGTGTTCCCATCTGAGGTCACATAGTCCTTTTCTCTTCCTGTCCTGGCGTTGAGGTCTCCATAGAGAAGCACGTGTCCTAGGGACTGGAAGTGGGAGGCCTCACTCTGTACCACCTCATAGGTGTCTGTTTTGGAGTATGGAGACTCTGGTGGTGCAATGTAAGCTGCACATAGGAAGATGTCTGACTGAGAGGTGAGGATGGAGCTACTTATTTTTATCCAGATGTGGCTGTCTCCTTTCTTGATTGCTTTGATGTTCTCGTGTAGCTCCTCCTTATACCAGATTAATATTCCTCCTGAATGGCGACCCTGTTTGATGCTTTTATCCTTCTGGGCGGGCACGGAAAATTCTCTGTAGCCCACAGGTGTTTGTGGGTCATCCTGTGCCCGGCTCCATGTTTCCAGCAGGATTTGTATGTCCACGTTGTGCAGTCTATGTTTGAAGTCTGGATCATTTACTTTGGATCCAAAGGCTGAAGCATTCAGACCCTGAATGTTCCAGCTACTGATTGTTAGTGATGTCATTTTATGTTGTTATACCTTGTAATGAGCAAAATTACATGAGACAACCAGGTTGTGGATGGTTGTCATTGTAGTTCATTATGAGATCAATTCACATTAATTTGTTGTATAGTGTGCCGAGGAGGGTCCGTATCTCCTCCAAGTCTCTGTTCTGTGGAGGTCTTGATGTCCATCTTGGGGCGGGTGGTTTCCGCCATTCCTGCCATCTGTTTTGTCCTGTTCTTGGTTTAAATGTGGTGTTCTTGTCTTGGTGCGGTGCGGTTTGAGGTCGTCTTGTGGTGGTTGTTGTTGTGTTAGTTTGGGTTTGGTTTGTGAAATTCTCTTGCCAGGTGACTCACCCCTTGTTTGTTGAGGTGTTTGTTAGGTGTTCAGGGGTTATGGAAGGGTGTTGGGCCAGATGAATGTTGGGCTTTGAGCTAGTTTTAGCCGCCAGTTCTGTGTTGATGTTCTGGATGATGTGGTTCGATATGTCCTTCCTCGGAAGTAGACAGGATAGGATTATTTTGGAGTGGGGGAACTTTTGCTGTGCAGTGTCTGTTAGTTGTGACAGTTTGTCTGCAATGCCTTTCTGTTCTGTCTGAATGTTGTTCGTACCTGTGTGTATGATGATTTGTTTGGGGTTCGTGAAGTATGGATTTGTGAGGACTTCCATTGTCTGTTCAATGGTAGCACAATGGATTTTGGTGACGTTTTTTCCTGGGAAGAGCCTTCTTGTGTTTAAGTACTTCCCATTTGAATCCATTATTATTACAGTTTCAGGGGTTTGTTGTCTGGGATTTGTTGGCCAGCTGGTTGTGGGTTCAGGATTTTGTGAGTGGTTTTGGCTGTCACTGATCTCTGTGTTGTTGATGTATGGAGTTTTATTTGTCTCATGTTCATTTTCAGGCACTTTGTCTATATTAATCATTGTTGATTCTCTCTCCTGGTTGATGGGCTGTGTTTGTGTTTTAAGTTTCCTCATCTCTTCTCTCAGCTGGATATTTTCCTCTTGAAGTTCTTGGATCTTCAGTTGGATGTCCTGTATGGCAGACCTGTGTTCAGATTTCAGGGTGTTAATTTCTTCTCTGAGTTGGTAATCTGCATTTCTGTCACCTGGTTCCCTTTGAAGCTGTTCCTTGAATTGAATGAAGTCTCTTTCTAAGTGGGATATGCAGTCTCTGAGGATTTCGGGTGAGGAGAGATCTTGACTGGGGCATAATGCAGTTATGACTCTGGGGGATTTCTTTGCTGTAATGTGTTCCTCACAGGTCTTACTAGCTGGACTTTCAAGGTCCTTGAAGTCCTTGGCTTGTTCTTTAATTTGAGGGAAGAGTTGCTCAAATTCCTCTAAATGGGTCTCAGTGCCTTGTACCATGATGGTGCCATTGTGATAAATATTTACGGCGAGTACATTACACTCTTTATTTTCCTTATCCCTGACCGTGATCTGGCGGCCCCTGTTGATATCTCCTTTTTTAATATTATTGTAGTATTTGCAGAAAGCTCTATGCCAGGCCTCAGTGTTCTCCGTATGAAATAATACATTTGTTTTCATCCTACCCTGATCATTATTTGAGAAATCAGCAGAGTCTCTGGATTTTGTTCAATTTGTTCCTTTTTTTTTATGGCTTTTTTTGCCTGGTTGCTCTTTTCTGTTTTTGTGTAAACAAACTCCAAGGTGTCGGACCCCCTGCTGCCTGTGGCTTGTGTGTTGGAGTCTTTGTTCTGTCTTTTTAAAGTGCAGTTTTCCATGTTGAATGTATTTGTATGTTTCAAAAGTGATGTTTCTATATAAATTTGATAATCTTGTGGGTTATTGGTGTTGTGGGAGGATGGTCCCACCTTGTTCTGCAGTTTGCTGGAATCTGGTGCTTTCTGATGCTGGTCTTCTGGATGGACTTGTTGTTTTCCCTTGTTTAGTTTTAATTTTCTTTTATCTCTTCATTGACTATTCTTTGCTTGTTTGTCATCTTGCATGAAGTCTTTGTTTTCCTAGTTTGTTTTCCTGGTTAAATCCTTCAATTCTGCTCATTATAAGGTATAAAATGGGGAGGTTTTCAGGAGCTCATTCTCAGTGCTGCTGCTCTCACCGCTGAAGATTGCACATAGGAGATATTCAGAGAGAGGTGAAAAGCAGGAGAATGACTGGAGAATGGAAAATTCTCAATTCTTCAATTTCTGATTTGGCTATTTTGACCTAGAATTTTCCATTCTCCAGCCATTCTCCTGCCATTCTCCTGCTTTTCACCTCTCTCTGAATAGCCCTGTTAGTGATTAGACCTTATCTAATGGGATATTATCAAGTTGAACATAAAGTAGTAAATTGAGTACCTCAGGATAATCTAATCTATCTCAGCTGTTTGATCCAATCACCTATTTCTACTTGAAAGTAGCGTATCCGGCTCCACAATTTCATATTATTTTGATCAAAATATTTCATTCCTGTCCCCTACGTGCGTTCATTGTTTAAAATGGATCACTGCTTGAGAAGATTTATGTTATATGTTCTCAGTGATTGAGTGCTCAACTCTATTAGAATAAATCACATTTCCGCATTCATGCCATTGTGAACAAAGTGGAGTGGCATTCCTATGGCCAGGGGTACATAATGCTGGCATATTTGAATGTGCGTTACCGTTCTTGCAATATATATATTTATATATAACACAAATAAGGCAACACTCAACCTTTACAGAGGGCTGGTGCTTCTCAAGACAAAAAAATACAACAAACCAGGAGAGCACTCCAACTAGTACATTCAAAGACTTCAACAGTAGCTTTATACATTTAAACATTTAAAGATTTTACCAGATTTTAACTATTTAGAGATTCTACCAACTCTTAACCCTTTCAGGATTTCAACAGTTTTTAACCCATTCAAGATTTTTTTTGAGGTTTAAGGCTAATGTCAGACGAACGCAGTCTGAGTGCACTCTGCGTGCGTGCATAACGGATGTACTGACGGAACATACTATAGACACCACACGATCCGTGTTTTTTTGATGGACGTAAAAAAAAGGGAACTATGGGAAATAAAATTAATATGAAAAATGATAAAAAAATTCAAATGATATGAAAAGCCATTTTGTGCATCAAGGTGCTGGACGTTGCAAATGCGCTGCGTGTGACATCTCCTCATCACTCACACAGAACGATACGCGGACGTGGCGCACTCTGCGCGTCCGTCTAGCGATTTTACGTTCTTGCCTAACTTGCATCCGTTTGCCACGTTTGTTGTGCGTGCGCAGTTCGGTGCGCACGTACTTCGTGTGCGGGTCTCTATTGATCATGATTCTATGCTATGACGGACGTTAAACTGTGCGGCAACACGGACGTGATCACTGCGTTGGTCTGACGCCGTCCTTAACCCTAAACTCTGGTAAAAAATGATGGGACATTTACATATACTGTCTATGTAACATATACATATATATATGAGAGACAGAGTAACATAAGATAAGAACAGTGACATGTGGTGAGGTCAGTAGCTGGTGAGGCACTGGCTAGTATAAGAGCCAGATATACACAGGGTTACGTAGACACAATTTACGCATTTGAATATCGTTATATAGGAGAATATAGTTTCACTATTTATAAAGTAAAGTTCACTTTTTTTTTTAAGTTCTAAGAGCATGCATTTACAATACTGACTAATAGAGGGTGCTGTGACAGATTAGAGATGGGACAGATTAGATCTGTATTTCTATCGTGTCAGGTATATAAGTATCTGTGTCCATCTATCTGTATACCTATATATATATTTATATCTATGGCTATCTATAGATACCAGGCCATTTGGCGCAGGTGGCCTAAGAAATCAATGGCTGTGTTTCCAGCCTGCTGGAATGAAGCAATTAAACAGGTCCGTGACAATTTTCTCTGAAGTCATCAAAGGTGTGAAATAAAGAAATCACCCTTTTGGTTATACCCAGCAGGCAGGAGGGCCGATTGCTCATGGCAGTTAGAAGACACAGCCGGAGCGGCACCCCAACCACATATCAAAGAAGCAATCACATCCTTGGAGCACTGGAGGTGGTCTCTGGGAGATGATTGATGGACCGGGGAATTAAGATTAATGACGAAGCGTACTGAGCGGGCTCAGGAGAGGGGAATTCTGGGATATGTATTGCAGGAGGCTGGGCCATTTGTGGGTGGGTTTTGGAAGGACCAGGAAGTGTATAAATTCTGAAGCTTGCCATGTGCTGGCTGCTGATCACAGGGGTTCAATCAAAATTGATGATCGGTCCATGCTGTCCATGCTTCCATCTCCAGCGGATCTATGCATGTCTCCATCTCCAACCCCGGAGTCACTGATGCTAGTTTATTGTTTGTAAGTAATGCTCTGTGTTTATTCCTTTTCTTTTATTTGCTGTGTAGTGTGTAATTAATTGATTTATTCTATCTATAATTTTTGTAACCAATGCACTGTGATTTTTCTATATCATAAATAAATATAATTTATTTAAGTTTCTGCTTCTGGCTGATGAGATCCACGCTAACTAAGAGACTGGAATATTGCTGGTTGTTTTAAGCTCGAGTAGCTACGAAATTGTGAGTTGCAGTCGCTGGAGACGGCAGGGATTGTTGTCTATGCAGTCACTGTCCATGTCTAGGGTAGGCAGACAGTGCGGTTGCTTAGCCCTGCATCTCTCGCTGCGATGCGCGTAGTGTCCATGAGGACTGGTGGCAGCATAACTAATAGAATAGGAAAGTGAGCCCAGGGATTGTGGGAGACGTAGTCACTACCCGCTTCAAGAGAAGACTTGTACTGTGTTGCAATCCTGGGACCATTGTATCGCGCTCTACGTACCTGTTGTGAGAGAAAGTGTGTGGGGACAGATAGGTAAGCAAGCGCGCGGGGGATTGTTGTCCACGCAGTCATTATCTGGGCTAAGCTAGACAAATAGTGGGTGGCTTAACCTGGCGTCTTTCGCAGCAGCGCGCATAGTGGTCGTGACAGGTGCTATTACACACATGCTGACAGCTGAGCTTTGCCTGCCCGCCCCCCAACGACTGAAGAGGACCGTCACATGATTGTCCTGCGACAATCAATCTATGGGGAGCTCTGACTCCCATGGGGGGCATTTTTTTTTTCAAAAAAAGAATTGCTTGAGACCCATGGAGCTTTCCCATTTCCTCAAGCATTCAATTGCTCTCAGTGCCTCTGGAGGCACTGAAAAGCGTAGAACCAGGAAGTGAACTTGAGCTACGCAATTAGCGTAGCGTTCAGCTGTGCAAATTGCGTAGGCTATGCTGGCTCAGTGCTGCCCCTGCTGTCTGTGTAGCTAATTACACACACACACACACACAGCAGCCGGCAAACTGAAAGTACAGGGAAAAAAAAGCAGAGGACAGAGAAGCACAGCGAGGGAGCGTGGAGAGGTGAGTATGAAAACCTTTTTCAATGAATAACATTTTCTTTACAGATTAACTATACATACATGTCATTACAACACAATGAGCACATTAATTTACTGGAATGGCAGGGGAGGCCCTGACGTGTGGTATGGGAGCATCTCAAAGCTGTAAAACAATGAGTCTCTGAACTATAATAAACGTTTTCAGAAGTAATTTGTTGTATATAAGATACTTTTGTTCTAAATTAAATTTTTCCTTACATAAATGGGCATTATAGGTTGTGAATATTTGTTTTAGAATTTGGAGGGCAGCACCAAGCCTAAATATGCCCCTGATTGTTATGTAATATACTCCCAATACAGTGTTAGGGTCTACCCACAGGTATTTCTCCCAATTCTTGTGAAACGTCACCAGGTCTGGACTGGCATCTTAAATTAGCCTGAGCAGGGTGACGGACACATCTTCAAAGAATAATGAATTAGGACTACTCAAATATTACAATTTAGAATTAAGAATTAACGCTTTGGGAAGTGGACCACAGAATACGATGTGCTAAACATGACACTATTATCATCTAAGCATGACAAACTATATTATATATTGAATTAAACATTGTATGGCAATACATGATGCAAAGACAGAAATAAAACAACTCACCATATAACTGCCATATTCTAACTTTATCATCATAGGGTAGGTCGTATTTCAGAGGGTCACCCACCGGTCCTTGATAATAAGGTCTCATTATGGACTCCATATCAGAAATATGAGTCAGTCCAATGGCATGACCAAATTCGTGGACTGCTACAGCAAACAGATCCATACCATGAACATCTGGAAGTAAATATGAGTACACTATGATATAAACATATCTATGTTTACACTATGATATAAACGCTATAATATAAACAATGGAATGTTATAAAATGTTATCAACAAATAAATACTAAAACCCATTGGGCTAAATTACATTCTTCATGCAAATGTTAACGCTCACTTACGTGAGCATTAACGTTTGCTGCGGTGTGTTTACCACATATTACGCATATTACATCCAAACGCAAACGGGTTAAGAAACCCGTTTGCGTTTGGTACCTTGCGCTTTTCAGCGCGAGGTTACTGTACTTTGCGCTCCCCATGTTAATGATAGGGAGCACAAAGTGTTAATCAGCGCTGGATTACAAAGTCCCAGCGCTGATTAACGTCTGGCTCTGGTTAGCGAAAAGTTAACCAGAGCCAGGACTTGGTGTTAACGGATTGCGCTTCTGCAGAATTCGTTAACACCAGCCTAAGAAATAAAAAAATTAATCCTATACTCACCCTCTGTCCTGCGGCGAGGACCGCCTCCTCCATCTGGCAGGAGCAGGGAAAGACTGGGGGAAAAAGCCCCCCCCCCAGTCTCTCCCTGCATATCAGTATGCTGACCAGCCGGATCTCACGAGGCGAAATCCGGCTGGTCATGTGACCGGCAGGGTGGAACTCAATGCAGTCCTATGGACTCCATTGAGTGGATGCTCGCGGCTGCGCTCAGAGCTGCCGCGAGCATCCAGGCTTTTACCGCGCGGAAACAATGCAGGCAGCATTTTTTGCGCCTGCATTGTAATCCAGCGTTAAAACACGGGCGCAAGAGGGAAAACTGCCGGCGCAGTTTTTCCTCCCTTGTGCCCGCGTTTTAACGCTAAGATGATAATTTAGCCCATTGACTTTAGGTCCAGAATGTCATAACTCACTTTGTAATGACTTGTATGCTCCAGGTTTCCCCCTTTCCTTACAGGTTTTAACTAAAGCCAAAATATATTTCTGTATATAGTTATATGTATCACTTAGGACACTATCACCTGGTGTTAGCTAACCTTAGTGTCAGCATGTTTTTGCATTAGCGCCAGGTAAAATGAGTCTAGCACCTGACCAACAGATAGTTTGCCTCCCGCTAGAAATAGGAAAAATCACTTAGCGCACGGGTATTATGGATTCATAGCGTAAGCTTATTGTACTTACTTCTTCCTATACTTAAAATGGGGAGCACTAGAGAGCATTTGTGCTTTTGTAACCAACAGATCACTTGGTGCCCGCGCTAATTTTTAGATGGACGCTAATCGCAAAATTTTACCTACTACTCAACCCTGGTGGTAACTCCAAAAACCACAAAAAACAGGTCCTCACCAAAAATTAACAGACAATTAACAGGAAAAGAGATTCCAGCAAATAATAACATAATATTATTATTCAGCAGCAAAGAAAAGACCGGTCACACCAGGCACAGCATACAATGGAACCTTTAATGAAGACAATGGCAACATTTCGCTTCTGGCATAGGACCATTCTCAAGTTTGGAAAGATCCTTTGCCAGGATGGATTTTTTTCCCTTTCTGGACATAATTGGAATTGCACCAGGTGGGTTTTCGGTCTTCTGTTGGATCAACAGCAGCTATAGGGATATGTACAAAGTTGAACTTGATGGACTTTGGTAATTTTCAACCTGTTTTGCTATGTAACCATGTAACCAGAGACCAGAGGTGTAAGAAACCCTGCTCAGATGAGCTCACAATCTAGAGGAGTTGGGGTGGAGGAGAACAAGAGGCGTTACCATCTTATTAGTGATCAGTGTCACACACAGGCATCATTTTCTGCACAGTGTGTCAGATTTTAAACGCAGAATTTGTGTTTTTTACAAGGAGTTTGCAAGGCAGACCTATGGTATTTACAAGCCCTTATCTGATCTGCTCTCTTAGGCTGAATGGAAACTTGATCAGGAGGCCAGACCTGAACCAAATGGGTTGGGGGTCGGTTGGGGGTGTTGGACAAACAGCCTGCACTCACTAGTACAATTGGTATTTCTCCAAGGACTTGGGTTGATGAACATCTAAGAACCTTCTGGGACATTTAAAATCTGGAAATACCCATGGAAGAGGTGCCTAATGCATGTTAGGTTTTCTATGTAAGACCCATTTTAGTTCAAGAACTGACTATTTACACGTTTTCTTATATTTTGTATGTCTTGTTTTTGTGATATCGGCACTGTGTAAAGTTTGTATTTTTACCATTAAAACTTTGAAACCAAGTACTGCCTTTGATCTAGATGCTTCATGCTTCTAACAGCACAGTTTAGCTTTACTGTAGTATTTAACATTTGGTAGAGATATTATCTGTATATGGTTAAGCTCCTGGATTGGGGTGGTATACTGTTGTTGGGGTTTCGAACGTGCCCTATTTACTTTCGTGGTGGCAGTGTATAGTCGGAAGGGTGTGTACAGTTTAAGGGGGTTAGGTTGGCATAACTTGGAGCCCTGAGAGTGGGTAGAGATAGTAAGTCCAGAGGCTTGGAGCTGTAACCCCTTGTACGCGCTCCCTCCGCACGTGACGACTGTGTAGGACTGTGTAGGAAGCGTCTCGTCATCACAATCAGGATCAGGAGTATTAGTGTGCAGTAGTAATGCAAGCTATGAAACCTATACATATGTGGGAAGGGTAGGTCATGTTAGGATATGTATGAGAAAAAAATCTATTACTATGTACAATATTTTACACAAACACTAGCGTCGCTAGGTGGGGGCGGGGGTGTGCCCTGCACCAGGTGACACCCGCCCTTAGGGTGGCACCGTCACGAAGACTTTGAGTTTTGAACCGTCCGGCGGCCGGTTCAAAAATCAATGTCTTTGGTGAAGGTGTCACCCTAATGGCGGGTTGTGTCACCCTGCGACCAAGCACCGTCAGCTCTGGCGCCACGTGTTCGGCTCCCTGCGAGCGTCCGAAGCCATGGAGCTTCGGCGCTCGCCTGGGGAACCACGTGACCAGCAGAGTTCTCACGAGATCACAGCTGGTCAAGTGGCTGCCCCAGGTGGGCGCCCAAGCTCCGCGCCGCTGGACGCTCAGAGGGAGCCGAAGACGTGGCAGCGGCAGGAGCCAGGAGATGAGCTGGGGGCAATATCCATGTGCGCTGGGGCATATCCATGAGAGCTGTTAGGGCATATCCATGAGAGCTGGGGGCGATATCCATGAGAGCTGGGGCATATCCAGGAGAGCTGGGGGCATATCCATGTGAGCTGGGGCATATCCATGAGAGTTGGGGGCAATATCCATGAGAGCTGGGGCATATCCAGGAGAGCTGGGGGCATATCCATGAGAGCTGGGGCATATCCATGAGAGCTGGGGGCATATCCATGAGAGCTGAGGCATATCCATGAGAGCTGGGGGCATATCCATGAGAGCTGCTGGGGCATATCCATGTGAGCTGGGGCATATCCATGAGAGCTGGGGGCATATCATGAGAGCTGGGTGGCACATCCATGAGAGCTGGGGGCAATATCCATGAGAGCTGGGGCAATATCCATGAGAACTGGGGCAATATCAATGAGAGCTGGGGGCAATATCCATGAGAGCTGGGGCCATATCCATGAGAGCTGGGGGCAATATCCATGAGAGCTGTGGCAATATCCATGAGAGCTGGGGGCAATATCCATGAGAGCTGGGGCATATCCATGAGAGCTGGGGCAATATCCATGAGAGCTGGGGCATATCCATGAGAGCTGGGGCATATCCATGAGAACTGGGGGGCATATCCATGAGAGCTGGGGCAATATCCATGAGAGCTGGGGCAATATCCATGAGAGCTGGGGGCAATATCCATAAGAGCTGGGGCATATCCATGAGAGCTGGGGCAATATCCATGAGAGCTGGGGGCAATATCCATGAGAGCTGGGGGCAATATCCATGAGAGCTGGGACATATCCATGAGAGCTGCTGGGGCATATCCATGAGAGCTGGGGAAATATCCATGAGAGCTGGGGGCAATATCCATAAGAGCTGGGGCATATCCATGAGAGCTGGGGCAATATCCATGAGAGCTGGGGGCAATATCCATGAGAGCTGGGACATATCCATGAGAGCTGCTGGGGCATATCCATGTGTGAGTTGATCTGGCTCAATATATCCATATGTGAGCTGGGGCAATATATCCATATGTGAGCTGGGGCGCAATATATCCATATGTGAGCTGGGGCAATATATATCCATGGGTGAGCTGCTGGGGGCAATATATAATTGTGAGTTGGGGCAATATATCCAGGTGTGAGCTGGTCTGGGGTCAATATATCCATGTGTGAGCTGGTCTGGGGCAATATATCCATGTGTGAGCTGATCTGGGGGCAATATATCCATGTGTGAGCTGGTCTGTGGCAATATATCCATGTGTGAGCTGGGGCAATATATCCATATGAGAGCTGGGGCGTAATATATCCCTATTTGAGTTGGGGCAATATACACTATATTGCCAAAAGTATTCGCTCATCTACCTTGACTCGCATATGGATGGGTGAGCAAATACTTTTGGCAATATAGTGTATATCCATGGGTGAGTTGCTGGGGGCAATATATAATTGTGAGCTGGGGCAATATATCCATATGTGAGTTGGGGCAATATATATCCATGGGTGAGCTGCTGGGGGCAATATATAATTGTGAGCTGGGGCAATATATCCATATGTCAGTTGGCAGCAATATATATCCGTGGGTGAGCTGCTTGGGGCAATATATCCAGAGCTGCTGGGGGCAATATATATCCATGTGTGCTTTTACTTTCACTGCCTTCGAACAGGCACCGTACTTGCAGGCAGTTGGCAAAAATTTGTGTGTGAGCATAGGAGAGAGCTCCACAGCAATAAACCTCACAGTAATGTGCGCTGTGTGTATGATCATTCAGTGTTATATGGGAGTACTGATTTACGAGTAAGTTAAAAAAAATCCGTAAAACTTGGGGGGGGGGTGACACCATCAATTAGCGGCCCCTATTTAAGTGTACATAAGAAAAGTAAACAAAAACATATGCCAGCTGATGAAGCTGTTTATCACGGCGAAACGCATCCTGGAGACTCCATTGCACTTTATTTTATTTTGTTTTAAACTTATGTTTTAATAAACCTTTTTAAGACCCCGTCCTTGTATCCATGACAGTTTTATGGTTTTGCCCAATATGAAAAAATCCACAGGCGCTTATCTTCGAGATATGGAAGCTCCACCAAGAGTGAGTTAAAATTTGGCAAAATACTCTTGTGTCTATATTTGCCTGGATTTTATACAAGGAGAGTCATCTTCTTTTCTTTCTTATCTTTCATATTGTACCATAAATTCAGTGACAGTGAGATACCATCCCAGTAAGGTGTGAGTTACCTGAAAAAGGAAATGAAACCACACAGATGCACAGATCCACTCAGAGCCAGTGTTGGGGCTCTTTATTTGTGAGTGGAACACTGTATACCGTCTAAAATATTGCAATTGCATATGATATACTGCAGAGCTCAAAATTTCAAGTTCCAAGCTACTAACCAGGCCATAAGAGTTACTCGCCACCAGTTGCTCCACCTATCCACTACCCAGCCTTTAACTCTGCCCCTAAACACCCCCCCTTAAAATATCTTATGAAATTACACTGTTAAAGGTTTTATTTAGAATAAAGTTACAAAAATAACATTAATAACCAGACATCAGACCCAAGATACATGTATACCCAGTCATCAGAGCCCAGTGTGAGCAAAGCGAGAAGACAGGGAAGCTCCTCTCCACCCCCTGCCAGTGACAGAGATGAGCTGGGTCAGGTTAGGCAGCTGATCCCTGCCACCGTGCAGCCTGGGGAAAGGGGGCTGCACTGTGGCATCACTGGAATGCACAGCATGAAATAATTTATTGTGCTGCCTGCATGTTCATTTCCACTCACCCTCACTTAATTTCCACTCGCCAAATGCGAGTAGGCGAGTGGAAATTTTGAGCCCTGTACTGCACAATCATATGTTTTTTTGTTTGCTTCTCTTATGTACACCCAAATATGGGATGCTAATTGATGAGAGACAACCAAGCCCTGAAAGCAATTCAATTTGCGCTGATCAGATATGTATAAGCTTAGTTAAAGTATAGCCAAAGAAGAATATAATCAGGCTATTCCTAAATATAATTGAGAGAGGGATGTGGTCTAACCTTTTACTATTTGATTTTAAAAGTAAACACTGTCACCCACAAACTATAAAAGATATTATGTAAAACAGATCAATGGATATTACATTACCTACATGAACAATCGGTTAATCAAAAGAGCAGTGGAAGATCATTAATAGGTGCAGTTGTTACAGGGTCTCACTATTCATAGTCGTAAATAAAAATCAATTGACATACACCATTAACGGATCACAATGTTAGAAAAAAACATTTTTTAAATAATAATAAAAATAAATTGACATGATACCTTAAGAGATAAAAAAGAATTGTTTGGGACACATGATACTTACATCCGTCATTTTCCTTTTATTGTTTATTGTTACAAAGCTGTCATTGTATTACAATCTCTTTTTCTCGATTGAAAAGCGACTATAGAATTGCATTGGAAAATAGTATTGTACCTCATCTGAGTTAATAAGCTTGTTGGATCTCTTTATCCTTAGTACTGGTTATTGCGCATTAACAAGAACTTGGGACCTTTTTCTAATTTGCCGCACATGAGATCATTTTAGACATGTTTAGTCTGGCAGAGTTAAATTTCAAAATGTCATTTTAAAAAAGATTATTTCTAGCTTAGTATTAGTAATATTATTCCACCAGTTAATTATGACCTGGCCGGCCTTTTTATTATCCAAAGTCTATGTAAACCCTGGTTTATGACTTGAAATATAATCTTGTTTCATGATATATTGAGGATATACCAGCAGCTGTGTTTTTTTAAATATAGGTAAAAAGCTAATTAAATTGTGGTGCACTGCGTAGTAATGTGGATGAACAATAAAAAGGAAGAATATTAAATTCTTTGAAAAAAAATAAGCAAATTTTTAATCTTCATGTACTGGTTTGAAGAAGTTGCTCACATTGAGCCAAGTTGAGAGTGATGTAGCGCCGGTATAACAGTGTTATGCTTTCTTACTAGTTTATAATGCAAGCCAGAGCCTGTAATGACTCACACATTACATGAGAGCTTTTTGGCAAGAAAGAAATCAACTCTTATTTGAGATGACCTTGCTTCAAGTGATAGAATTCTTTCAAAGTATCAGCCTGAAAAGATATTTTTTTTCATCCGAGGAAATGAATCATAATAGTAAAGTGTTGCTAAATTTGGACAGACTAGTGTTATTAGGCATCGCAAATGCTTTGAAATCCCTTAGCTTTGGAGCTTCGGCTCTTCAAAAGAATTAAAGGGCTGAAATGATAATTGCCTAAAATAATAATCACTGTTTTATTATGTTTCATACCAGTGGTAAAGATGAAATAATAATAGGGGATGTAATAATAATCCTAGCTTTTCGGTGTATCATGTTATTGAAGACAACCATGCAATCGTTTGCTATATGAGCTTGCTTTTTCTGTAATTTCCTCCAGCTTTTACTACTTGAGAAGAACAAATGTCGCATGCAAGGGGTTTGACATTGGAAATCAAACACATTTCATACCTCACCTTTGGCTCCCCTCTACAAATCTTCTGCGCTTCCTTCATCACCAAAAACATGTTGTTTCATGGGAAATGTAAGGTGTAAGTCATATTATAGACCACAAAATCAAGCTGAATTATGCAGGCCATATCTATCTCCACTGATTCCTTCATGTTAGGCAACTCTTTCTCTGTGTTTGTTCTTGTCCAGTGTTGGTGCAGTTTCCAAAACTATATATGTTATTTTTTCAATACAACTTTCCTTACTAAAAATAATTGAGCTGAAAGAATACCAGAGATGGGAAAATTACCTTTTAGTGCTCTACTAATTCACAGCTTCATGAATATTCCCTGTAGTATAGATGGAATGGCCCGGATCGGATATCATTAACCTACAGAAATAAATATCCCTGGCTGAGTAGAAATCGACATTGATAATTTGTAGTGATGGGTAAGACTCATGCATCTGAACCCTGCTTCTTCTTGTTGTATCTTTTAGTTAAAGACTCTTACCCTGACATACCTGATGATCGGAATGTCCATGATTCTTCATCATCAAAGTGAGTGTCCCCAGAAGTATGATGTTCGCCTGGGAAGAAAGCGTGCGCTACAGTCCCTCCAGGACCATCGAAAGGGTAGCCATCATTGTGGTCAGCCCTGGAAAAATCTATCTGAATATCTGCATTATTCCCAGCAACTTCATGAAAGTTCAGTGGAGTGATATCACTCCATACTTTGAGGGCATAATACATTAATGCCCTGACTGTGTCGTGGCCCAAAGTTGACTCTTTAGGGAATGTTCGAACTCTGAAAATAGCAAAGAGAAAACATTTAACAAACTGGAAAATAAGACGCATTGAATATAAAGAGAACGTTTTGTAATCCTGCTTGGGATTAAAAAGAAGGATTAATGTAGCTGTTATGACCAGGAATGAGTAACCATAGGTGTGCAAAACACTTTTTTTTTTTGAGAAAGTATTTTACCAGAAAGGATACATTGAGATTTCTCTCGTTTTCAAGTATGTCCTGGGTGGCGAGTATGTACCGTTAGGTGTCTTGCCCAAGGACACTTACTGGAGAGGTGCTCTTGCTGGGATCAAACCCATATCTCCACAGGCTCTCTCCACGCAGAGCAGTGATGTTACCTCTACTCCACCCAGCCGGTACATTTCATTAGGATGTTCACCTATGGGTCCTTTAATAATGCTTACTAATTACAACCCTAAATGTATCTATTTAAAAAAAAGCATCAATTTGAAAAAAAAAAACACCTCTAAATTATGGACATAACACAAGGTTTTTGCTTAGCAATAAATAAGATCATCTGGAGATACATTACATTTTTAGACTCTTTATCCTGAACCAGATATGAAGCATCCAATCAGTGCAGAAAGCAACATAAAAGGGAAACAGGCAGGACCACATGGTCCCACATTACTATAGAGTGGGCACAATGCTTTAAGTATGCCTCAAGAACTCAAGAGTCAACACCTTCAGGAAATAATGAGCCCGTCAGGCTCTTTTTTTGATTGCAGACAAATGAAAGGAGGAGGATAAAACTAACAGATGTCCATTTAGTGACCAGCAAGGAAAATTGGGATAACCAAAAGGGTGATATTAAAATGTTTCATCTAGAGTGAAGATAGAATGAACAAAGAGGCATTGATTCCTTTCTTTAAAACATATCTATATAGTATTTACATACTTTCCTTGGAATTTGCAAGCAGAAAGAAAGCAATCCAAATATATACCCAAAATGACATATATAAAAGTGATATAATAGGGTTAAAATGCGAGGAGGGGGAAGGGAGGCTTTAAACATTAACCCTCCAGACTTCCATTTCACCCCCTTTTCGTTTTAACTCTTTTGTCAGTTTTTTAAGCTCCTTGAATCCAGCACTGGGTTGCTTTTGAGATTCTCCAAACATGACAAGCTGCTAGCTTCCTGCAAACCGCAGCATATCATGTGACTGAATGTGAGGAGGGGATGGGCTGATCACTCAAGTGAGCATCCATGATCCAATTCAATAGCTCACTTGCTAAAATATCATTGAGTGGTCCCAGTTCCTAGTATGTACCTTTAAACACTCCTTTAATTCTTGCACGCTCTCTAGTTTGCACATTAACGGATAGGGCAGAATATGCAGGAGAAATTATCCAGCCGCTCACAAATTAATATTTAGTCAAATTGTAAAAAATCTTCACTCTTTCTATTTGAAAAAAATGTATAAAGTAGCTTTATACTCTCTAATCCTTAAAACAAATTATATATTTGTGGTTACATTTTGTTTGTCTTTAATAACAACAGAATATAAAACAATATTATTTGCCAAATAATAGGAAGGCAAAAGGGTCTTTAATTGCTATGCATTGACTTGTGTTGTATATAAATCATATTTAGATGATTTGTTTTCCAATTTAATTTGATCTGTTCTCTGTTGACGTTAAAAAAATAAAATATATATATAGTATGGATTTTTATTTCACTTGGGATTTTTTACAGACTTACTCTGCAGTCTTGGAATTTATCTGGATTTTATGCACTCTTTTTCAATGCTGACTGCACGTGCCTATCTCTACATTGTACGTGTCTCAAGAGGGCAGTCTAGTTACATAAATGCTTTCGTAAAGCTGATTTTCACGTCTACTTTCTAAATCACAGAAGGAAGCCAGTGAGAGGAGTTTAACATTCAGGTAACCCAAGGTTTAAAGCCATACAAGCTGTCAGTTTGAGGAAATGCAAAAATATGCCTGTGATTTCACTTACATTAACTTCTGCGATGCTGCTGGCATTTACATTAAGCTGGCTATGTATTCCCATTAATCTTCCCACTCTTGGGTCATTCAACAGACTCAAAACCCTGACAGTATCGCACCAGTTGTAATAACTGGAAGCGCCGGGAGATTTGGCCACTAAGTGCATAAAAATCTACCGGTAAGTCAGGGTTAATAACAACTCAGGTCTGTACTGGAAATCCTTTTTGCCAGCTGTTAGCTGTTTTTAATGTATTTTTGATTGCCGAGTTTAAAAGAAAACAGTAAAAATGTCATGACGCCCACAGTTTTTTCACAATTTTTGATATTTAATTCCAAAGTGCTGATTTCTGCTTCCTACAGTGTTTTGCACAATATTGACGATTTGTTATTTTATACGGATTTCTCTGTTTCATATTAGTAAATTAAAGTATTTGGAATGTCTACTAGAAGACATTCACTTCTTTCTTTTGCCTTTTAGGTTTCTTAACCCCTTAACGACAGGAAGTTGGCACCTGTCGGGAGGGGGTTAAAGCTGGTGAGGCGTACTTAAGTACACCCTGCCACCGAGTGCTGCCGTGGACCTCTGATTCATCCCATCCACACAGCAGACGCACACGCGTAATTGGCCGTTCAGCCCGTCTCACAACAACGGGGAGGGGCCGAGGTGGCCCATAGAAGTCAACGGGGTGTACTAATACACCCTGCATCTTCTAAGCTCACCCGCCACAGGGACGACATGGAACGGCATGCGGCAGGAAGCGGGTAAAGGCCTGACTATTATTGTGTCATACATAATCAGTATTCAGATGTGAAACAAGGCTAGTCGTGTCTGTGTCAACAATCCAAATAACCAACTTGTATGTTTTTTGTATTTAAATACATTATATTGCCAAAAGTGGCAATATCCGAGTCATGGCAGGTGAGCGAATACTTTTGGCAATATAGTGTATATCTAAACTTGCTACAAAATAGGTTTTGTGTGGTATTTTTGTATTCATTCGGTCTCATAATCCGACATAAAAACGTCAAAGCCAGTTGTCAACAAAGCTGTACACAATGGAGCATATTTGAGGTCATTTTTGCATCCAGCACCTCAAATTCATATAGAAACACCATAAACATTAAAAAAAGTATGACCCATAGAAATGCAGGCCTGTGTAATAAGTCTGCTCATTTTTTTTGTTAGCGCCAAGGTTAAATTTAAAACGTTATCAGATCAAAATGAGATTGGACTGTTGAAAAATGGCAGAAACTGTATTTCCCATAATGCTCAGAAGAAAAATCACATGAAATAGTGTCAAGGCTAGACATAATCACTCTATCTTGAAGCTATTGCTGGGCCCAATGATCATGCTGTCACTACCGTAATGAACATTTCAATGGAAAGTGAGGGATATAGAAAGGATTATTGAGAGAACATAATAGTAAAAAAAAAAAATCAATGATTGTCACGACTAAAGAAAGCAGTTATAGGTTTAAAATAATGTGATTAAAACTATAAATGCAAAATAGTGTTTATATTCCATGGATGTAGTGGTAAATTATGAAAAAAAGTGGTCACACTACATTATCTCCCTCTGCGTCATCCTAAAATAGATTGCAATGGGTGGACAGGAACCCCGAACAACTCTTACTGCTCCAGAAATTACTGTGCTATTGTTGAAAAGCAATATATACTCTTGTGCCTCAAGCTCAAATGCTTTTTTAAGCTTTTAGTCAAAAAGGTTTGAATTGGTCTGAAATATGGTACAACGCTGACTGATCTCATACCTACAGAAACCTACACCGCTATCTACAGTAAAACTACGAGGCGTGCTCACCCTTGGCTTTCCTGATGTGTCAGAACTACATCTCCCATGATACTCTTTACATCACTCATTACATCAACAGAGCCCCTTGGGAAATGTAGCTCCAAAACATTTGGAGTGCTGAATAGCCCTTTATTAAACTGTTCTAGACAGGGAATCTGTAGATCAACAAATGATACAACTTTCCAGTGACACAAAAAAAGGCGACCAGTTTCACTTTCAGGTCAAATCTAAGGTCAGTAATAAGTCATAATAATGAAGACCACTCAAAAGTAGTACATGTATAAACACTTTATGCACAAAAGGGTGTATTCTATTGATTTTTAAATTATAATTTTGCTTGTTGAACAGACCAGTCTATAATATTTGGGCTACATAACATAGTTAACACTAATGTTAGCGCTCAGCTGTGTGAGCGTTAGCGTTCAGTTAAGTGGCCCTAGCGCGGGCGCACCATATTACATTCCAAATGCTAATGAGTTAAAAAACTCGTTAGTGATTCGGATCTTGTGCTTTTCAGCACGAGCTTACTGTCCTTTGCGCTCCCTATGCTTAACATGGGGAGCCCAAAGAGTTAATTAGCGTTAGGATTAGAAAGTCCTAACGCTAATTACTCACCACTGCCGCTGAGAAGTTAACCACAGCTAGGAACTGGTGCTAACTGATACCACTTCTGCAGAATCAGTCACCACCAGCTGGAAAAAAATAAATACATCACATACTCACCTCTCATCCTGCGGTGAGAACGGTGGCTCGATCCGCTTCTTCTTGCCGCCGGGAGCACAGGGAGACTAGGGGAAAAAAGCCTCCCCAGTCTCCCTCTTCAATCACTCCGCTGACCTGCCGGATCTAGCCAAAGGTGAGATCCTGCAGGTCATGCAACCCGCAGTGGAAACCTCAATGGAGTCCTATGGACTCCATGGAGGGGATGCTTGTGGCGGCGCTTAGCACTGCTGCGAGCATCCTGAGGCTTAACCTGTGTTACGGTGCAGGCTGCTGGTTTAGCGCCTGACCCTGTAATATCACACTAAAACGAGGACACTAAGGAGAAACCTGCAGGCGCAGTTTTTCCTCCTTAGATTCCCCGTTTTAGCTTGAAGATTATAATATGGCCCTTAGCGTTTATTGCTTCTTTCTTTTAGCCTATTTTTTTGTAAATGAATACAAGGCATCTGTCTGCAGTCACTTGTGTGTAAGTTTATTTGGATTTCACATATTTTATTTATGTATATTGGTTTTTTCACCCACTATACCTCTGTTTTTTCTCAATTTATCAGGGTTGTTCAGAGAGAGGTGAAAAGCAGGAGAATGACTGGAGAATGGAAAATTCTAGGTCAAAATAGCCGATTTGGAAAGTGAGATAAATGGGAGATTTTTTTCTGGTTTGGCTATTTTAACCTAGAATTTTCACTTCTCCAGTCATTCTCCTGCTTTTCACCAATCTCTGAATAACCCTATCAGGGTTATTCAAAGAGCTCCGAATTGCTTGAGAAAGGTAACCGAACGCTGAAATCAGCGTTCGGTTACCTTTCCTGGCCATTCGGCTATCCAGAGAGCAGGCAATACGCCAAATCCTAGCGAATTGCCTGCACATACGGTGCCTGTTCGGTGCCTGTTCGAGGGCAGTGAAATCCCCATGAAAAGCACTGCTTCGGCTATTCAGAGAACACAAACCAGCAGTGAAAGGTTCCCGAAATGCCCTGCCATTCAGTGGTTTCATTCGGCAAATTTATTCAGGAGAATCCCATAGGCTTCAATGTTAAAAGTATTCCCGTTTTAATTCAATATCTAATAAACCGTTCTTTATAAAATTCTGCAGTAAAGAGTCCCTTTATTTATAGATTTTTCATGATATTTTAAGCATTTTTCTTAATTTTTTTTTAACCCTTTCGCTGCTGAGGCGTTTCACGCCTCTGTGCTGAGGTCATTTTTACCGGTTTTGCTCATCATGTTTAAACGTGTTTTGAAGGCTTATTTTAGTATATGACCCAGACATATTATATATCTTTCTTTCCGTCAGACTCGGTAGATTCATAATATGTCATTATTATATGTATACGTCATGACCTGTCTGTATATTATAACAAAAAATGCAATAAAATATGAATTTTCAATAATTTACAACGTGTAAAGTGTATTTTTTTCACATTTTAACATGTGAGCAATTGCGGTTATATTTTGTATGGGGTGCGCTTGTTAAAAAAATTAGAAATGGGGTCTCGTTACATTTTTTTTTGGGGAAAATTACGCGATTTTTAACAAACGCACCGCATACAAAAATCGTTAGTGCAGCATAATTGTTCACATTATAATTGAAATAGGAACAATATTGCTGTATTAACAAACCAAAAAAAAACAAAAAACTTTTTTTAAAATATTTTTTTATTTTTATTTTAATTTTTTTTTCTTTTTAAAAACTTTTTTCACAGTCGTGTTTGGTATCGTTGGAACGGCCATGCTCTGGCCGATCCAACAGTACCAAACTTTAACCCCTAGCTGCCACGGATCGGGAGATAGGGGGTTCATTGGAATTGAAGAGAACGAAAAGTCACCGAACGTGCGGTGACTTTTCGAATCTCTTTGAATAACCCTGTATATGTATTCAGGTAAACAAGGTAAACTCTAGCATTAGTTTCCTTTTTATGAGCTGTCATTGTATTCTCTGTATTGTATGTGTTTTCCACCTATTTTATTGCATGCGGTATGCACAGAATATATGCATTCATTTTTACCTCCAGGACAGATTCCTTTTATTCCACTTTGTTACTGGCTGTAAGCTTCTCTTTTTCCTAGTGATTTGTGAGTGAGACAGGTCCGGTAAAGAACATCGAGGTGTTTTCATTAGATCCAGGGTGGCCTCATCTGCATTACATAAGGAGAAAAAGTTGTTTCTGTAAGTATTTTCACCCTCAGTTGTTTATACCTTAATTACCTGCCAAACACCTGTATATGTCAGAGACATAACGAGCCATCACTGTGTGATCCAGCGTGTTGCTGCTAGCTCTGTTTCTGTCATCTGTTTCATTACCTTGACATTATTATTGCCCCATGTTCCCTTACTCTGTTATAACATCTGGCAGTTGCATATTACTGACATAATTGTATATGTGCACTTAATATGTGTGCATAATATGTATGATGTGTGTGTACATGTGTTTTTATATTGTACATATATTTGTATATACTGTATGTGTATTGTATGTATGCTATGCATTTTTATGATATATAATGTGTATTATGCACATATAAAATATGTTTGATGTGCGCAGATAATGTTTTTATAATATGTAAAATAGCTATATTATTATTATTATTATTATCATCATCATTTATATAGCTCCAACAGTTTCCACAGTGCTTTACAGTAAAGAATAGGGAATTAATATAACAAAACTACAAACAAACATAGGAACCAGAGACAAAAGGTGTAGAGGGCCCTGCTCAGAGGAGCTTGCAATTAAGGCCGGGGGGTTAGACGAGCGTACCATGTGTGCCTGTACTTACGTGACTCGCGGCATCCATCGCAGCGTTGTGACGTTTTGACGGGGCCGGCCACACGTCATAGTGCGCGCATGAATTGCGGACGTGCTGTGACCGTGCTGAAAGCCGACCTGTCGAAGCGCTGTGACGTGCGTTCGACGGGGCTGCAAAGCACAATCCTCCAAAGGAGGTTAGAGCCTTGCAGCGCTGAGCACACTAACTGCACTCAGCAAAGTGGCCAGTCGGGCATCAGATGGGCGTCAGAGTGGAAGCAACATCCATTCTCACAGACATTCCTTCTGCTCTGCAAAACGCTCGTTTGACCCCAGCCTTAGAGAATTTTGATGGAAAAAAACAACAAAAAAAACACATCTGTGCTCACATCCTTATGCACAGCTCTACAAAGCGCAAGCCTCCTACGGAGACTCGAGCTTTGTAGAACTATCTGATGTACGTCGTACTGGCTTGACTTGGAGGGAAAATCCATGCTTGTTGCAATGTGCGATAAAAGTATGTACGATACATTGTGTGGTCCTCCCATCCGATGCACTGTAACGCAACAAACGATGCTGGGAGGCGGGTCACAGCGGATCCAGTTAGTGCGCCTGGGTGGCTCCAGCCTTAGAGAATTTTGATGGAAAAAACCCAAAAAGGAGTTACCCGTTGCCATCTTAGGCTGGGACCACACAGACGTACAGGTGTGCGGAAAAAAAGCATCTGTGGGAATGGACTTTCTTTACATTTGGACACCCATGTGGCCACCTTGCTGTGCACACATCTGTGCTCACATCTGTATGCACAGCTCTACAAAGCGCAAGCCTCCTATGGCGACTCCAGCTTTGTAGAACTGTCTGATGTACGTCGTACTGGCTTGACTGGGAGGGAAAATCCATGCTTGTTGCAATGTGCGATAAAAGTATGTACGATGTATTGTGTGGTCCTCCCATCCGATGCACTGTAACGCAACAAACGATTCTGGGAGGCGGGTCACAGCGGATTCAGTTAGTGCGCCTGGGTGGCTCCTGCCTTATAGGTAGTAAGGGTCTCTAAGGCTAGGGTCAAACTAAAGCATTTTTACACGCGAACGTAAAAAAGTGCGTCCGAACGAATTGACGTATTTTTTCACGGAGTGCGCGAAAACGGTCATACGATGCGCATTTTTCGTGCGTGATTTTTTTCGGATCATCAATAAAACTCTTTTTGCGTCTGGACGTTATGTAGGCTGGACATTAGCAGTGTCTGACATCTCCTAATCACGCACACACGCCGCTATGCCACAGCTGCGCACTCTGTACGTCCGTATTAGCGGTTCGGCGTTCTCGAAAAAATGCGTTCGTTTTCCACTTGCGTTGCACGCCGGACTTTCGTGCAACCGTACTTCGTATATTGGCTGTCATTGCCCGTCATTTGCTGCTAGTGCGGCCGTAATTATGTGCGCCAGAACGCACGTTAAAAGTGCGCTGGTCTGACCCCAGCCTAATACTACTGGTTGTATCAGAAAAGGTGATTGGACATGATGAAAAACCTATAGTGATGTGGGATGGGGAGGTCAAGAGAGACATATCTCAGGAATGTGATCTGCTAATCTGGAAAAAATGGGTTTCGAATAATTTTTTTAAGGACTGAAGATTAGAGGAGAATTTAATAAGCCGAGGTAGGTCATTCCTCAGGACCGGTGCCACTTTTGAGACGTCTTGGAGGGGAGAATTGAAAATAGAGAACAGGTAAAGGTCACCAGCAGATCATAGTGATATAAAAGGGATGTGCTTGTGGTGTAAGGATGACATGTAAGGCGCTATATATGAAATATTTTAGTGTGCATCTGTATGGTGTTTGTGTGTCTAGGTTTAACAGAGAATGGAGTAGCTGTGATAGTCCAGCAGTTGATAAAATAATCTGAACATTGCAAGATGCAGTGATATCTTTTTTTAGTGTGCTGAAAGAAATAGCAAGTAAAGGCATTGAACCAATTATTCCGCCTGTGCTCCCTCTTGCCAGCCTTCCGGGGCACTGACAGCTGACCCCGTGACTGCTAACAGATTACGCTAGATGACATTTCTTTAAAGTGAGAAACAATTGGTGTCTTTTTCCTCAGGTGTCTGTGCCAGAGTGCATGGCAGCGATGTTACATGGACCGAGTGGCCTAAATGGTCGCTGTACTCTGGATGGAGTAGCAACCCCTGCGACCCCATTAACTACGCCAGTGATAGAGCCACTGAGTTCGGAATCATATCTGAGAATAAAAGGTGTACCTCCTCAGTGGAAAACATACGATACAATATAAAAGACTCTGGTGCAAAAAGAAAGGAGTGAAATGGCTGGTACTTGGCAGGACACGGGGGACCTTTCTGCTACATGTGCTCATTTCCAAAGATAATGTAAGATGATTTGAAAAGCTGTACATTGTTTAGGTCATAAGGAGCTGAGAACTTAAATTACTAGTTCTTATTTTGGATTAAATAGATACAGTACTTGAGATCTGAAAAGTATTAAACCCCTAGTGTTTAATTATGCTAATTGCCAATGGTTATTATCCGTACTCATGAAAATGGCAGTAATTTTTTTTGTAATATAGTCAATAGACCCTGGGAGCTTAATAAGATACATTTTATCATTGCATAATCAAGGTAATTAGTATAGAGTGGAATCCAGTTTGCTATGGTTAAATCTTGAATTATTACATTAACCAATAATGAACATAGATAGGATCATCTATCATACTTTAAAACTCCAAAGCATTTTCTAAACTGACACCTGACATGGAAAACCCACACAGATAATTCTCCAGTAACTTCAATCATTTTGACTTTTTAAAAAAAAAATTAAGTACAAGGTGTTTGTGCGTGTGTGCGCCATCTAGAAATGCAGAAAATCCAGACGGCTGCAATGTTCTGACAACATAATAATGAAAATCACTTAATTATTGTAAAATTGTAATTAATAATTAAGAAAGTTTCATGTCTAAAGGGGATTAAGTAGAGGAAGAAATTTGTAGAACAGATGCTGCTTAATTCCTCTGCTTCTGAAGGACCTTGATAGACAATACGTTTCTAGGGCTTGTCTGTTCTAGACGGGACTGAGAATTTCTTAGTTGCTCAAGGCTTATTTCTTGAAATAGATCAGACCATCATAGGGCTTCTTCAAATGTCTACATCGCCAAACATATTATTAGGGGGGGTTATTCAGAGAGCACAAAGGTGCACTTTCGTTCCCCGCACTTCAAGGAATCAAAGTTCCCCACCCTGCAGTGAATTCAGCATTAACCACAGGGTCCCCAGAAAACCCAGCGCAAACCATCTGCAATCCCGCTGAACACCCACCAGAAACCCGCCGGAAAAAGCTGAGAAGCCACCTGTGACAGAACACGCTGTCACTGTGCAACTTGGAGGGGGCTGTGCGCTAGCCTGCTGAACAGAGACTATGGCCCGTGAAAGAGACTATTGAGGGAACTGGTGGACCTTTTAAATATATTTGGTTTTCACTGTTTTATATATCTGCCAGTTAACTAAAGATTTTTGATGTCTGTGTGTTATTCCCTTGTGTATTTATTGTATAGTCTCTTGTTGTGTATTTTGCGTACATTCCCTCGATTATCTAACCCTTCCCTGTATAGTGTAGATCTCTGTATTAGTACCTGCTCTCTCTATTGTGTAAGTTCTCTCTATAAGAAATTCCTTTTGTTTTACCTGCCTTCTACCTCCCAGGAAATCCCATTGTCCATTGTTTGAAGGTCCTGTGCAGATATCTGCTTGATTGAATGCAAATAGGGTTGGTGGTTGACTGTATCTGTGATGTTATCTGTTGGGTGTAAGCAGGAAGGGGGTTGTTCTTGCCTGTGCATCTCTTTGCCTGTGTAATAAACACTCAGTTCTATTCTGACCAAGCTTGAAGTCACGACTCATGATTTGGGGTACCAGGAATCTTCTGCCCGCTGTGCCAAGGAAAGGCTCCATGTCTACAGCTACGGCTTATTTCTGGGGGTGCTAGCCAGACTGTCTACATGCACTGGGCCTTAAGCTGCGGCTAAGGTACTAGAGAAAGGTGTGAGAGTCACGACGAGAATCCGGGTGTCCATGCGAGGAAACGGCATTTGACAGATGTGACCCTGTTCGGGCACAGAGATCTGTTACACTGCCGATCACAGAGCAGCCGCTGGAAAAAGATGACAAGCTGACGAACGGGGTTTAAAAAAAAACACAAAACAATACGCTTGAAAATGTAAAAATTTAAACGTTTGCAAAAAACTACTGAACGAAAATGTCTGGAATTTACCTATAAGGTCCAATGAATGATAATAAAAAGGTCTGTTACAGAAAAAAAGAGTTTTAAAAAAAAAAAGGAATTTTTTTTTCTGAAAAAATCCCAAAAACTGCCAAAAAGATCCTAAAAAAATCAATAAATAGAGAGCCTTTTTACTGCAGATTAAAAGAATAAAGGGTTTATTCGATATTGAATAAAAACGGGAATATTTTTAACATTGAAGCCTATGGGGTTCGCCTGAATAAACCTGTCAAATGAAACCACCAAACAGCGGGGCACTTCGACAACTTTTCACTGCTGTTCGGTGTTCTCTGAATAGATTAACCATTGCTTCTCTGTGGGGAATTTGCCTGCCTTCGAACAGACTTGGTGAACTGCCTGCTCTCTGAATAGCTAAATGGCCCCAAAATTGCACTGTATGGGGAAATTCCCTGTTTGGTGCCATTTCGGGGTCAGATCGGCTCTCTTGGAATAACCCCATATATGTTTCCACAGCAAACGATCTAGGGTTAGGCAGACTTTCATATGTGCCTAATGATTATATATGGTTTATTATTGCAGAAGCCACTTGCGCATCATAGCAATTCAAATAACTGCATCACAGAGCTCCTGTGCTACATTCCCCATATGCAGCAAGGAACTCTGGGTAAGACATGCACTTTTCTGTCTCACTTTTTTGCATCCTGGGTCTGTTTTCACACAGAACCCTTCAATCAATGCAATGCCATACTAGATGGCTTTTCCACCCCCAATAATCACATACTCACCTCTTATCCTGTGGCGAGAACAGCAGTTCCATCCGCCTCTTTTTGCTGCCAGGAGCAGAGAGAGACTGGTGGAAAAAGTCCCTCGGACTCCTTCTGTGAACCACTACGCCGAATTGCCGGATCTCACGAGGCGAGATCCTGCAGGTCATGTGACCGGCAGCAGAAGCCTCAATAGAGTCCAATGGACTTCCTAGGAGGGGATGATCATGGCAGTGCTTAGCGCTGCCACGAGCATCCTGAGGCTTTGCGTCGTGTTGCGGTGCAGGCTGCTGGTTTAGCGCCTGCACAGTAATATCACGCTAAAATGGGGAATCTAAGGAGAAACCTGCAGGCGCAGGTTTTTCTCCTTAGCATCCCCATTTTAGCGTGACGATCGTAATAGTGCCCAATGTGTGGAAGAGAGCAAGAGAACAGAGCAGGTAGATCGATCGTTCATTGTAGTTGTATGACAGTGGAAGGGTTAAAGGGATACCGTGATTGAACGTTAAATGTATGATGTCAATAATGTCTGGAGTTTTAGACTGAAAAGGGTGCAGAGGTATTATTGAAGCAGACACGGCAATTGTCTCTTTAAACCAATGTCTTAGAACACATTAACCATCAAAAAAACTCCTACTCTTTATCTACAATGTAATTAGTGATGACACGGTCATTGCTTTTTGAAGCGATATTTGAGGAAAAAACCCTGCAGGGTTATGTTGATGGCTGGTAAGATAAGATTTGTAGTTTCCACCAGAGGATTTCATTCCAAGAAAACATCAGTCTCAGAACATAACATTTAATGCAACCTGGTACCCTCATTAAATAAAATCATGTAAAACATCACCGACGCCTGTGTTTATCAAATAGCATGGCAATAATTCTATTGATGGCAATAAGCCTATTGATTGGCTCCCATTCAGAGGTTGATGAGTTGGAAAAGAACAAACTGCAAATATGTAACACTCGTGCTGAAAAAACTAATTTAATTATTCATGTTGTGCTTTTGCTTTCTCGCTGTGCTATATAGTTTGAACTCACCTAAGATCCCTGTTGCTTTCAATCCTCCAAACTCTTGCATTGCTTTGATTGCTTTGGAAAGTTCTTCCTGTGTCTGGAGCTGCCCTGTCACAGGATCAGGAGGGGGCAGATAGCCAAATTTAGTTAACCAGTCCTGTTAGAGAAAGGTAAACAATAATAATTAGTAGTTATAACATATCCACATCTATCGATCCATCTGTCAATCTCTATATAATCTATCTTTCTAACATAAGTAGAACAACAATAAATTAAAACCTTTTTAACCCCTTTACTACCAAGATCAAACTAATTTGATCTTCAATAGCTCCTGCAGGAGTCTGAGATATAATTAAATCAATCTAGTCTTATTTTGGAACAACGCAAAAGGAATTTAATTTAATACAAATTAAATTTGTGTGCAAATGGGCTCTAAATTGTGCGCCTAAATATTCAGCATCACAGACATGTCGCCTGAGGTGTTGAAACTGTTTGAAGAGCTGGGATTCTGTGTCTGAAACATGGAACCCCAACTGATTGTAAGTGGAGCCCAGCTGCAGTAGTGCTATTTGGCCTGCAGATGGCACCATCTGCCTACAAAATAGTGCATACAGTTTGTGAATTTGCTGTAGGGATTCTACAGCAGTTTCATACAGTATGGCTAAAGTAAATGCTTTTCCATAAAACCACTGGTTTGTGACAGTGGTTCTATGGAAAAGCACATAGTAGCAAAGTGGATTTATTTGGGCTGTAAAAGTAGAATCAGAATACAGTCTAGTTAAGCAAAGATTAGCTATTCGGGATTACCATAGTTGAAATTTCCAATAGCATATGTATGCTAAATTGAAAACATATGCCAATCATGAGTGCAAGGATAGCTAACAAATACAAGGACAAATATCCTGATGGCAAATACAATTAGAAAAAAGAAAGTTAAGATTAACACTTAATTTATTAGCAAAGCTGATCTCACAAGTTTTAATTACCGTAGTGAAGAGATGGGGTGTGGGGGTTCCTGATATATTTTGTTTATTAGAACGCTCCTGAGTTTTCGAAGTCTCCCCAGCTCGGCTCTTGTGAGATCACAGTTAATTTAGACTAAATTATAGTGATTTTTCTAATAATATGTGTAATGTTTATTTGTAACAGTTATTTTAACAATTGTGTATTTTAATGTGCAAATATTTGATGTTTTGTTTGCCTTTTTTGTTAACTTTCTCTAGTTTACTGTAGATAGTGTTTTGGAGCCACAGCTATGACCTTGAAATTGACTGTGGCATCTAACACCTACACACATAATGGAGAGAATCACAGGGCATTCACTCAGCATGGTCAATCCTATTGAATATTGTATTTTTCGAAGTGTGAAGTCCTTGAGAGACCTTGTGGCTCTGTTCATGAATTGTGCAGAACGATTTATTGAATCTACATTATTATGATTAGTGTGCAGCTAACAAATGACATATTATCATTCCGACTAATGACTAATGTTCTTTGTTCTGTTACCCGTCTAAATGTCATGCATTAGAAAGATCTGAATACTTGATGATTGAACATAAAAACTATGAGCTGTGTTCCAACCGGCCACTAATGACTGGGGTTGTAATACATATTGGCTCCAGTCGTTACCATAACAGATTGAACCACTATTCCAACTGAGGAGAGCACAGGGTTGGCATTTCTCTAAGTTAACAAGGGGTCCAAACTATTCTCTGGTAGCTCACTATTCTTGGATCCAGCCCGAATTGAAAAAAATACTGTCTCAGGCCCTTGTGTTAAGTGATTTTTTTTGCAAAATTACTTAACACTATTAAAATCAGCTTTAAAAAAATCTCTTACATTTGGTCCCATAGTGTGGATGGCGGCTCGAACTACCACCTTCTCTAGGCTTGAAAATGGCTAATTTCAGCAGAAAAGTCACAGGTTCGGAAATAAAAGTTCCATGTAAACTCAACACCAATAGTTGTCTCCCTAACCAGAATGTGAACAACCACAATTCCCTGTAATTTTAAAACGTCACTTTTATTAAGAAGTTAAAAAATCCTATCACAAAATATGACCATAAAAAAGAAAAATATGTATGCCTAAATAGCTGTATCCAAAAATAACACCAAAGTGGTATACTTTCACCCAAAATGACATTAAACACAGAAATAATAAAAACTGTAAAAATATCTAGCCGTAAAAAGACTATCAGGGTTATTCAGAGAGAGGTGAAAAGCAGGAGAATGGCTGGAGAATGGAAAATTCTAAGTCAAAATAGCCGATTTGGAAAGAGAGATGAATGGGAGAATTTTTATGGTTTGGCTATTTTGACCGAGAATTTTCCATTCTCCAGTCATTCTCCTGCTTTTCACCTCTCTCTGAATAACCCTGTATAAGAATCAAAAAACAATGATAGTCACAAGGCAAAAGCATACCATAAACTATTCCAATATATACTGTATACCAGTCAATTGCTACCTGGCGCTAAATCTCATATTAATTTCTACATTCGGTAGGAGCACTCGACGCATGTTTCACATAATTCGGCTGGTCAGGAGTGCTCCTATATAAAGATTTTTTTTATCATTTCTGTATTTATTTTCATTTTGGGTGAATCTGTACCAGTTTGCTGTTATATGCTTAGATAACTGTATCTAAAATATGTTTTTTTCGTTTTTATGGTCATATTTTGTGATACATTTATATACATTTTATACAGTCATGTGGATCAAGTTAAAAAATAATGTTGCTTCTCAAAATTACAGGGAGTTGTGGTTGTCCACCTTGTGGTCAAGGGGACGACTATTGGTGTTGAGTTTATATTATGTTAGAGGGTTAACCCCTCAATTCCCTGTTTGAATTATAAAATATTGTTTCCCCCACATACAGTTGTGTTCAAAATTATTCAACCCCCAATGCTGTAAAGGGTTTTAGGGAATTTAGTGTACATTTGTAATTGTATTCAGAATAAAATCCTACAAGGACTTTTTAAAGAACCATATGCAACTAAAATGACATCAATTGGTTTTGTAATACAGTAGTAAATGTTTCTTTTGTGAATTCTTCATTGACACAATTATTCAACCCCTTAAAGACTACCACTCTGAAGAACAGAGGTTCATTCAAGTGTTTTCAATCAGGTATTGAAAACACCTGTGGATGTCACGGAGCAGCAATAAAGCATAATAAGCACCAATTAGGCAGCTTTAAAATGACTGTGATACTCAGCTCCTCAGACATTTACTGGTGTGGTTACAAACATGGTGAAGTCAAGAGAATGGTCCAGGAAGACAAGAGAAGAGGTGATTACTCTTCACAGGAAGGGCAATGGCTATAAGAAGATTGCAAAGATGTTAAACATACCAAGAGAGACCATAGGAAGCATCATTCGCAAATTCAAGGCAAAGGGCACTGTTGAAACGCTACCTGGTTGTGGCAGAAAGAAGATGCTGACTTCGACTGCTGTGCGCTACCTGAAGCGTAGAGTGGAGAAAAGTCCCCGTGTGACTGCTGAGGAACTGAGAAAAGATTTGTCAGATGTGGGTACTGAAGTTTCAGCTCAGACAATACGGCGCACACTGCGTAATGAAGGCCTCCATGCCAGAACTCCCAGGTGCACCCCCTTGCTGTCTCCAAAGAATAAGAAGAGTCGACTGCAGTATGCCAAAAGTCATGTGGACAAACCACAGAAGTTTTGGGATAGTGTTCTGTGGACTGATGAAACAAAATTAGAACTGTTTGGGCCCATGGATCAACGCTATGTTTGGAGGAGGAAGAACAAGGCCTATGAAGAAAAGAACACCTTGCCTACTGTGAAGCATGGCGGGGGGTCAATAATGCTTTGGGGCTGTTTTGCTTCTGCAGGTACAGGGAAGCTTCAGCATGTGCAAGGTACCATGAATTCTCTTCAGTACCAGGAGATATTGGATGACAATGTGATGCAGTCCGTCACAAACCTGAGGCTTGGGAGACGTTGGACCTTTCAACAGGACAATGATCCCAAGCATACCTCCAAGTCCACTAGAGCATGGTTGCAGATTAAAGGCTGGAACATTTTGGAGTGGCCATCGCAGTCACCAGACTTAAATCCGATTGAGAACCTCTGGTGGGACTTAAAGAAAGCAGTTGCAGTGCGCAAGCCTAAGAATGTGACTGAACTGGAGGCTTTTGCCCATGACGAATGGGCGAAGATACCCGTAGATCGCTGCAAGACACTTGTGTCAAGCTATGCTTCACGTTTAAAAGCTGTTATAACTGTAAAAGGATGTTGTACTAAGTACTAAGATTGAATGTCACTTGGGGGTTGAATAAAACTGATAATGATGTGAGCACAGAAAAGACATTTGTGGTTATTTCATTATAAAAGTTATGTTATATTTGTCTGACCTACACGTGCCTCTTTGATTTAATTGTAAGCAAGATGACTGAATGATCAAAATCAATGTCAAACTGGCCAAAACACTCAAGTTCAGTGGGGGTTGAATAATTTTCAACACAACTGTATTTGAGTAACACAACTGGAGTCACCAGTATTTGTAAACGTTCCCTGCATTTTACTGCTTTTTGGAGTGTCTGGATTCTCAGTTTTCTGTTTCTATGCTTACAAGGGTTTTGGCCACCCTAGGGTTTAATGAACACCTAAAAGGATAACCCACTCGACTTGCAATTTGGTGCGTACCTGTGCTGTTACCACTTCTTTTAGCCACCCCTTAGCTGTTACCACTTTTTTTAGCCACCTCTTAATACCATGGTCAGTATAATCATTTCTCCTGTAGGGAATGGAACTGGGACAATTTGAGGGGCAACAATTGATCAGTGTTTCATGTTATACAATTTCCTTATCCTTTTTTTTTGTTGTTTTCATTCTACTCAGATGCGGATCCAGATGCAAGTTTTGGGAGGGGCACTCTATGAATTTTTGCTGAAGTTTTTGGTGTGCAGTAACAGGGACTGGCAGACTGTGTGCCAAATCAAAGGTTGTGGTGATCACACTCACTCTCTCCTGAACATTGCCATACAGGGTCTGATCTTCTGCTGCTCAGTTGACACCTGACAGAACTCGTACACATACACACCCAGAGGCTTGACCACAATATACACAAACTAATATAGAAGTTTATATATTTTGACTGTAGCCAGGAAATAGCCTTGTCAAGTCCACTCCAGAGGATGGATACATAGAAGTTTACCATGTCACTGCTGAGCCATTTCATCCCTTGTGCTGAGCTAATTTTGATGACAAAATCATGACATTTAAACCATATTTGAAGACATTTTATTGTAGGACCTATACAAAATGTATATCATTACAGTGTGTGTGTATGACATGTCACAAAACAATGCCATATGTCAAAAATATATATATTTTTAACCACCTACGTTTATTTTTCCACAATAATATCCAAACCTTTTTGGTTATATATTTGGCAGGGTAACTTCTTTTTTTTTTTGAAAACTCATTAATTGAGAACCTGTGACTGCATTTTTCTATGGAAGTGCACAATTTTATCCAGAAGTGAAAAATAACCAAACAAGTTTTTCCTCTTATAATTTCTTTTTTCGATTTTTTTTTTTCTTTGTACTTGACCATGTAAGGTGTATGGAACCAGAGATACAATGGGATTGCCCCTCAAGGGGGGGGGCGCAAATGCCCCCCCCCTGTGCCCCATCTCTGGATCCACCAGTGATCCTACTACTTCCTGTTTAAGCGTTCTATAAATCACGCTCATCATATCCTTGTTTGCTTACGGTTGCTGTATATTGAGTGATAAGGATAATTGTATGCAGTGACTGAGTTTAAGCTGATAAATGTTAAACAAGAGTCTCCATATAAGAAACAAATGGAATTCTAATCTTGCAAGAATATACATTGAGATTTGCAGGTATTTATATCACGATTGATTGCCGCATCTGGCCTTTTTAAAAAGCAATGATCCTTCGGGGAAAGAGATTTGCCATATCTTGTGAATTTAAGCATATAATGTGTAATAAAATTATTGTAGGTGTCGTCATCCCTTGAAACAATGAGTTTTGCTCGTGAAATGGAGAGATTGCAAAATAAATGCTACTACTTCACCACTCTGAAACGGAATAACCAATTAAGTTGTTATCCCCAGGTGTAAACAAGATTAGAAATCAGTTCCTACATTATTTTACATCTCTATGGTAAACACATATGAAATCTGGGGCATATGCACATTACAGGAATTAAACATAAACCCAACGCATTTCCCTCTGCGGTGGAAGGCACTCAGGTAATTCACGAGACTCAGTGTGGAGTAATTCACTAATGGGTGAATTTGTAGAGAACTGTGAAAATATAAAGGTTCAGAAAATTGTAAGTTTAAGCTAAATTTATATAAACTAGCTGAATTTGAACCTTTAAGTAATTCTTCGGCTTGGCTCTATTGACCTAAATATAGTTATTTTCTTCAGATTAGTGAACCCTATTAGGTTTAACTCTCTTATTCCATAGTTTTGCAAGTGGAATGCTGATTTTTATTTTACTGTATTTTTTTTTCATTGGAAGCTACCGGGGCGGGGGTTACTTAGTAATTTAGTAGCTTTGAAATTGGATCTTTCACCTCTACAGAGAAATTGTCATTTTAAATTCACAGCAGTTTCGACATGCAAGTTTTATTCTTTAAGCAGCATGCAGGTCTCTGAGCTTTGCCCTGTGAGTATGAATAATACGTGTCTAATTCTTTGATTGAGGTGCATTAGGAAATATACTTTGTGTGCATTAGAGGAGACAGGTGGACAAAGTGAGATAATTACTTCCGAATTCTGATTGGCTGATACATCCACTAGTGATTCTATAAATTATTCAGGTACCACCTCATGTGATCCCATCCTACCGTAGAGCTACTAATAAGAATCACGTAATGCCATGACACCCTCTACTTGCTGTTCGGATCAAACTCCCTAAAAATAGCACTGATGATGTTTTGATTATCTTGGTTTTGTGAAGTTGGTAGGGTGACCCGTTGAATGTATTGCTTCATAAGTTTTTTTTATAATTGCATGAATCATCAATATAAAAGAAATAATAAATGTCACATTATCTCTATACTTGCTCAAGTGATAATCCTGCATATTAACAAAGAAATTTCAGGGGTCATTGGAAAGGGTTGAGTCTGATGGTGTTTTCTCATTAACAAAAGTGTTATGTATTTATTTTCCAACTCGGCTTAGCTCTGAGCTTCATATCCTCACGGAGCACACACTATCTATCATTATTTTGTTAACCTTTCACATTGCAAAGTGTGTAATTAGGATGAATTTGTCACATTCTTTCAAGTACCATGAGCCCGATGCCAAGTTCCATAGCCAGTCAACACCTCGTTGTGACTGATCTTAAGCAGAACGATGTATGAAGCATGGCAGGTTGCGACAGCGAACAGGAAATTAACAAGCATTGCAATGCAATTCATAAATACCCGTCACGTCAACGGAACGTTAATGATAGTTTCCCTACCTATTTTATTTAATTCTGCTATTGCAATCTTCAAAATCCACTCACTGTCACAATTAAATTACTGCTTTTCTAGATATGTTCAATGTTACATTCGACAAAATCTATGCAGGAAATCATTCTCACCACCTTAACTCACGTCACATCATGTTGCATTATAAACATGTGAAGAGTGTGTCATATTAAAATTAAAGGGCCACTACCATCAAAAAATGAAATGTCCTTATTTTGCTTATTTATTTTCTGTTGCTGATATCTTACATTTACTTAGTTTTTCTCTTATATGTTTATAAAAAATATTTTACTCTGTATGTGTCACTGCGTGCATCCATTGTGTGAGCTTTTGTGTTGTAAACAGCCCCCCCCATACCATTACATTACTTGCTCCTCACTGGGTGGCATTGGGCAAAGAATGGGCACTATGGGTCAGGTAGCCGATTCGCATCATTGTATTGTATGGGATGTATTCAAAGGACATCACCAGGGGGAAGAATAGAAGTCTTTTAATCTCCCTACCATATCTCATTCACCTGCCAGCTCTTATCTCAGGTAGCAGAGGAAGGACAATAGACCTCCTGCCGCCTTCTCTAAACATTCCCTCCTTCATCTCATTAACTGTTAACTCCTTCACTGCTGAGCCATTTCACCCCCCCATGTGCTGAGCTCATGTTGACCTTTTGTGCTCATTATGTTTAACCCCTTAGGGATCAGGCGGTTTTGCCATTGTCAGTCCAAAAGTACCCACTGCTGTTTTTACATTTCTCTGCTGTTTGTGTTTAGCTCTAATTCTCCTATTACTCGTTTATGGAACCCACAAAATATTATATACTGTTTTTCTCGCCATTAAATGGACTTTGTAAAGATACCATTATTTTCATCATATCATATAATTTACTATAAACAAATTTATGAAATATGATGAAAAAAAAACACTTTCTCGAAATTTGACCTCAAAAATCTACAACCGCCAAAACAGACCCGGCTAAACAGTTTTGAAAATTTGTCCTGAGTTTAGAATTACCCAATTTTTACATGTTTTTTCTTTTTAACCCCTTCACTGCTAAGCCATTTCCCCTCTATGTGTTGAGCTCATTTTGACCATTTTATGCTCATCGTGTTTAAATGTGATTTGAAATCTAATTTTATTAAACCCCCAGAAATTTAAAAAAACAACACTTTTTTAAATTTATTTTTATTTTGTATGTTTTTTATTTTTTATAAATTATTTTTACACCAAACATGGTCATTTTTGGTATTATTGGAAAGGCCCTCTAGCTGCCACAGATCGGGAGATACGGGGTTCTAAAGGAGCTAGTATGTCTTTGGTCGTTAAGGGAAATGTTTCCCAGGACGTACTATGTACGTCAGTGGTCCCTATGGGGTTAATCGTGTTTTGAAGTCATGTTTTATTTTAGGACCCAGACAAATTCTATATTCTTTTTTTTCATCAGGCAGCAGATTGAAAATATATCATTATTAGGTGTATAAGTTATGTTGCGTCAGAATGCTGTAACAAAAAATGGAAAAAATATATAAATTTCCATTCAGATTTCAGTCTCATACAGCGCGTAAAATAATTATTTCCCATTTTATCATCCAAACATTTTACATGTTATGTGGCCATATTTTATATCATTGAAATGGCCTGATCCTGACCTTTCCAATGACACCTCACTTGCCCTTGTGCGTTGTAAGGATTAGAGACACAGGGTTCCAAAGTTTACTCACTGCAGTGCGGCGGTTTAGATTTTTGATGGAACAATACGTAAAAACACATTGTGCCATCGCCTCCACACTTGTTGGCGACATGGGAAGTTAGATGGTTAGTTAGTGCAGCATCCTGGTTCACATTATAATTGAAAAATGGACAATAGTGCTCCATCAGAATTTTTTTTAAAGTTTTTTTTTTACATAGAAGCTGGACATGTTTGGTCTGAACCATAGTAAGTTCCCTGCCCAGCGGGGGGCCTTCTCTGATGTCCCGACGTGCCCATGAAGCAGGAGGATGTCCCGTAGGCAGGGCTGACATCCACGATGTCGACCTGCTTTGTGAGAAAACTGCGCTCGACGCCTAGCCAAGGTGCTACGAAGATGTTCTAAAAGCCTCCTCCGCACCGTAGCAGGAAAATGGCGGATGCTCTCAACGTGTCGTCTGCTACCAAGTGGCTAAATGTGCTTCATATTATGATTTGCAGAGAACAGTTTGTTATTGTGAGTGATATTATTATGTTGTTATTTCCCAAGAAATGCTGCTCCCTGTTTACCTGCGAAATGCTCACTTGACTTTCTATGTGCTATGGTTCTAGGGATACGGAGGTCCAAAGGAAAGTTGAGATGCCTGGTTGTCAATATCACTAAATCCTGTTATAAAAGTTTGAAACGATAGGTACTTGGTAAATGTGTGCTCAGCCTTTTAAGTCAGCACTTGCTAGAAGCTCTTTTTACAGAAATTACTGCTGTGAGTGTTTTCGACTTGGATGCATATATAATGGTGACGTTCCTCATGTGGAAACTGCTTCAAATCTAATAACGATAGGCATTGTCACTGAGCTGAAACTGAAGTATAACCGCAGATATTAGATTGAATTGGGACCTTTGACCCTTCCACTTCAGAACATTAATTCTCTGCTTGTTCAATTACTTCAGTCTAGGCCTTAACTACTGGATTCAATTTCAGATTCTCTTCAGGTTTTTATAAACTTGGCTGTTTCAAACAGCTTTAGTTCAATGAAGACCTTGGACCCTATGCAATCTGTTTCTTATTTGTGTCCTCAACAGCATCACAACATCAAGGAAGGGGGATATAGTCATTAATAATGTTGCCAATTGCTGTTGAAATATGTGACATTATGTAATTGTACTGATTGGATGTTGTATATGGTATCGGGTTTATGTCAGATATAATATTTGAGGTCTGGATAAAACCAATAGTGAAAAAAATTAAAGGTATAGTTCTAAGGTTCGGGGAATGTTCCCGGACAGGCCAATATGTAAAACAAGTGCCCACTTAACCCATGTGCGGTACCAGTCCTTTATACGACTGGGTTTCGCAATGGTGAGACAGAGGTTGACCTAACATGCAAGGATAGAAAATAAGTAAAGAAATAAAAACACCAGTCTTTAGATGACAAGACAAGAGAGAAGAGAGACAAGACAAGAGAGACGAGAGAAGGAAAAGCGGCACAGTAAATGATAGTTGAGATAGCCACCAATATACTCATAGTCCAAAAAGTAAGCGGGTAAAGGAAAGCCAGAGCCACACATAATCATTATCAATAGAGGGGCCAAGGAAAGTCAGGGGTACATGTAATCCTAATCAATAGCCAGGTCTGACACAGAAAGACAGTCAGAGAAATATATATATGCACTATCGGGTCAGAAACACTGAAACCACGAAAGAGCACCTGAGAATTGGAGTCTACGGTTCAAACAGAGTACTCTTTCTCCTGATTGACCGGCATCACAGGAGAGCACCAAAATGTGAGCATTCGCATCGGCGCATGCGCATTGACGTCAAATGCACCGTTGGTCACAAAAAAGTTGTTGCTGGCCAGCGGGCCGCACGCTCGTCACAGTCCCGGGCACCCATTTTGCAGAGTGCTCCGTATGGACGGAGGATGCTGCTTGACCACCACCGCCGTCTGAGAGGACTAGCATTATTGAAACCATCGGTGTTGCTACAGTTTTTGCCTGAATTAACACATCACAACTTTACTTGGTGATGGAAGTTACAATGTGCAGCAAACTGAAGGCATGAACCCCGGTAACCTATTGTATTGCCTAATCAGCAGGACGCAAAGGACACAATGCCAATTTGTGTAAAATCAAATGATTAATTTTATTGACAATAGTATAAACAATATATATGTATACTACTCAAAATAAGAGGCAATTACATAAGAAAACCTCAAATACATCCCTTTAAGCCATCACTACAGAAATTCTACATATGGAATTCAAACCATCACATATGTCAATCAATGCCTTACTGTAAGAAATTAATCTATCTACAGGAAAATTACACATGGAATTCACACATGAGAAGAAATCTCTGGAAATCATCAATACAGTAATTCTTCTCATGGAACTTGAATATCACACATGTGAATCAATGCCTCCCTATATGAAATTACGAATGCATTGAGCTTCTAATGTAAATGGTGTCACCTTCTGGTTAGTGTCAACAATAATATAAATAATAATGCTATTAAACTTTGGTTAGCAATAATGGTTATATACACTCTTAGGCCCATATATTTGGCCACAGGCACAATTTTCATACTTTTGGCTCTGTATGTCACCAGAAAAAAATTAAAACAAAACAGTCCAAATGAATTTGAAGTGCAGACATTCAGCTTTAATTTTTTTTTTGAGAAGGGATTATACCAGGAAGGATACATTGAGATTTCTCTCGTTTTCAAGTATGTCCTGGGTGGCGAGTATGTACCGTTAGGTGTCTTGCCCAAGGACACTTACTGGAGAGGTGCTCTTGCCGGGATCAAATTCAAGGAGTTGAACATAAATTTCAAGTACAAATTATAGGAACTGCAACCATTTTTATACACAGACCCCCCCCCATTTTCAGTGGCTCAAATGTAAATGGACAAATGAATATAATCATTAATAAAATGTTCATTTTTAATATTTTGCTATTCAGAATCCTTTACTGGCAATGACTGCCTGAAGTCTGGAACCCATAGACATTACCATGGATTTGGGGCCATAATACATTCCTAACGTTAGCGCTCAGCTGTGTGAGCTCTGGTTGCCCTAGAGCGGGCGAACCATATTACAATCCGAACGCTAACGGGTTAAAAAACCCGTTAGCGATTCAGATCTTGCGCTGTTCAGTTACTACACTTTGCGGCCTTATGCTTAACATGGGGAGCACACAGAGTTAATTAGCGTTAGGATTACAAAGTCCTAATGCTAATTACGCCAAGCTGCGGTTAACTCAAACATTACCCACAGCTTGGAGCTTGTGCTAACAGATCCTGCTTCTGCAGAATCCATCAGCACCAGCTGAAAAAATTACCAATAAACAGATACTCACCTCCCGTCCTGCGGTGAGAGTGGCGACTCGATCTGCTTATTCTTGCCGCTGGGAGCAGAGAGAGACTGGGGGGAAATAGTCCCTCAGTCTCCCTCTGCAAATCACTCCACCGACCTGCTGGAGGCCGAGGTGAGATCGTGCAGGTCATGTGACCGGCAGCGGAAACCTCAATAGAGTCCGATGGACTCCATGGAGGGGATGCTCATGGCGGCGCTTAGCAATGATCGTGATATAGCCCTTGGTTTCCTCCTTTCTCATGCTTTGCCAGACTCTAACTGCAGCTGTCTTAAATTGTTCTTTCTGGGGATAATGTGGCGAGAACAGCACTTCCTTCAATTGAAGATTGTGGAATACAATTTCTTTCAACACTTTTCAATCGTGTTTATGCCTCAGGGGAAACACAAAAAGCAAACATAGTGCAACCAGTCTAGTCACATCTGGTGTCCGATTTGTGACACCACTAAACGTGGACACTTCAATGGGTGGACACTATCATTCAAACGGTGTATAAGGATACATTATTTTTACTATGAGTTTCAAATCCTTAATGTGGTGGATAAGTCCCATAGCCATTATTTGCCTTGTTTGTTTTTTACCGCTGAAAGGGGATCCGGTACCCCTCCTAATGTTGCCACACATCTGGTGTCCGATTTGTGACACCACTAAACGTCAGTTTAACTCTTTTATTCCTTTTACGCAATGCCTGGACTGGTTGCACTATGTTTTGCTTTTGTGTTTCCCCTGAGGCATGAACACGATTGAACCGAAGAAATTTCAAAAGAAAGCATACATCCAGGAATAAATTATTAATTAAACCATCACAGGTATAAAGTTGAAGGGGTAACCCAAAAAATAGAATTAGCAACACCTAAGGATCAAACAAACGAAAATCTTGTGTCCATCCAAGTTGGGCTCAAACAAACTAATTATTTATTTATTGCAGAATAACATCATAATAAAAACAAATCAGAAGAGGGAGTATCTGTGATCCCAAAGGACACCCTCCATCTAAAACCGCATTTTATTGAGAGGCTGGGCATTTATCCCATATGAACACGACTGAAAAGCGTTAAGAGGATAAAGAAATTGTATTCCACAATCTTCAATTGAAGGACGCACTGTTCTCGCCACATTATCCCGAGACTTAACTAGGATTGGGATATTCCACCACACGGAGAGGAGCAGCAGCTGATTCATTCTAAAAACTGTATTTCAGAACCATATATGAACTTTTTCTTTCTTCATTCATTATTTTAAGAATTGTTTTAACACACTATAACCACTGGGTGGCGCCAGACTTGCAGATATTGTTTTAAGTTGTTCTTTGGGGGTCTCTCTGCCTTTAGTTTTGCCTACAGCAAGTGAAATGCATGCTCAATTTGGTTGAGATCAGGTGATTGACTCGGCCATTGCAGACTATTCCACTTCTTTTCCTTCAAAAACTCCTGCAGTGTGTTTTGGATCATTGTCCATCTGTACTATCAACTTTGCTGCATTTGGCTGAATCTGGGCTGACAGTATATCCCTAAACACTGCTGAATTCAACCGGCTATTCTGTCTCTTGTCCCATCATCAATAAACACCAATGACCCACAGGGTTATCCAAAGAGATTCGAAAAGTCACCGCACGTTCGGTGACTTTTCGTTCTCTTCAATTCGGTTCCTTTTGCCGATTGCATTTCGGTGACCCTGCGGTGTATTCAGCAAACACCACAGGGTCCCCGAATTGCAGGGAAAAGCTGCCGAAAACCTGACGACAACTAACCGAATGCACTATGAAAACAAGCAAAAACATCTGGATTAACCTTCGAAGAGGAGCCGAACAGGAGCCGAAAAGGAGCCGAATCACACAGAGCCGAAGCAGCTGTGACGTAGAGGAGGCAGTGAATAAATTAGAAAAACCATTTGTATGAATCTGGGAAAAAGAAACGCTGTTTGCAAAGAAACTACTGAGCGAAAATGTCTGAAATTTTCACAGGAGGTCCAGGGAATGATAATAAAGAGGGCTGTTACAAAAAAAATAAGCAAACTGAAAAAAAAAAAAAAAAAATCGGACTTTTAATTTTTTTTTTAAAAATTCAGAAAAATGCTTAAAGTATCCTAAAAAATCTATAAATAAAGAGACTTTTTGCTGCAGAATTTTATAATGAACGGTTTATTAGATATTGAATTAAAACGGGAATATTTTTAACATTGAAGCCTATGGGATTCTCCTGAATAAATTTGCCGAATTAAACCACCGAATGGCAGGGCAATTCGGGAACCTTTCACTGCTGGTTTGTGTTCTCTGAATAGCCGAAGCAGTGCTTTTTGATGGGGATTTCACTGCCCTCGAACAGGGACCGAACAGGCACCGTATGTTCAGGCAATTCGACAGGATTTGGCGAATTGCCTGCTCTCTGAATAGCCGAATGGTCAGGAAAGGTAACCGAACCCTGATTTTCAGCGTTCGGTTACCTTTCTCAAGCAATTCGAATCTCTTTGGATAACCCTGCCAGTGCCACTCGAATCCATGCATGCCCATGCCATCACACTGCCTCCACCATGTTTTACAGATGACGTTGTGTAATTTGGATCATGAGCTGTTCCAAGCCTTCTCCACACTTTTGTTTTCTTCCTGTCACTCTGGTACAGATTAATCTTAGTTTCATCCATTCAAAGAATACTTTTCCAGAACTGGGCTGACTTTTTTTTTTGGGCAAAGTCTAATCTGGCTTTTCTATTCTTCAGGCTTATGAATGTTTTTTACCTTGTGGTGAACCCTCTGTATTTGCTCTCGTGAAGTCTTCTCTTGATTGTAGACTTTGAGAATGATATACCTACCTCCTAGAGAGTGTCTTGCAGTTGTCTGGATGTAGTGAATGGGTTTTACTTTACCATAGAGAGTTTTTTGTGATCATCCACCAATGTTGTCTTATGTTGCTGAGCTCATCAGTGCTTTCTTTTTTCCTCAGACTGTACCAAACTGTTTATTTGGCCCTTCTAATTTTGCTGCTATCTCTCTGATGGATTTGTTTTGTTTTTGAAGCCTTGCAATGGCCTGTTTCACTTGCATGGACAGCTCCTTTGAACGCGTGATGTAGGTTCACAGCAATAGATTCCAAATGCAAATACGACACTTAAAATCGACTCCAGACCTTTTACCTGCTTAATTGTTTAAGAAATAGCGAAGGAGTAGCTCACACCTGGTCATGAAACAGCTTTTGATTCAATTGTCCAATTAGGTTTGGTCCCTTGAAAAAGGGGTGATGGATAATTTTAAGAGCTGTGATTCCTAAACCCTTTCTCCAATTTGAATGTACATACCCTCAAACTTAACCCGAGAGTGTGCACTTTCAGCCCATATCCATTATATAACTATAGCTTGAATATGTTTTGGTAAATACTGGAAGGAAAACCTAACACACATGAGGTATCATTGGAAAGGCCAGATTATGGCCTCCTCGGTGATACCAAATACAACCAAGTTAGATTTATGGAAAAATAAAATATATATTTTTTTGGAACCACAGCACTATTATTCAGATTACAATTATAAAGTGAACAGTGATGCTGCGTTAACTCGCCTTCTCATTTCCCAAACTGCCAGCAAGTGTGGAGCTGATGGATGATTTAACGCATTGTTTAATCGACAAACTAGGCCGTGGCACCGCAATGAGGAGAGACCAGGGGAACTTTGGAACCTGCATCTCTGAAATGTACACCGCACAAGGTTAAGTGAGGTGTCATTGGCAAGGTCAGAGTCTGGTTTTTACAATGACCCCAAACATGATCATGTTATGTGTAAAAGTAAAAAAAAATTAAAAAAAGAAAAGGCCAATTTTTTTTTCTCTGTTCTACGACAGAAGCAATATATGCTTTTACATCTAAAACAAACAATGCCACTGCAATAACTCAACTAAGGCAACAGATTCTGCCCCTTCGTTTAATTTGAGCACAACGAGAAACTGATTTTCAGTTGGAAATGTTTTTTTTTATTATTTTTTTTAGATTGGCCCAAAACAAAAATTTAAAAAGCCATTTTGGCAAGTTTCTTGTTTTTTTGTTGGGGTGGGGGGGCTCTCCACATTTCTGTGCCTACAGGTTCCTGAGACGCAAATCTTGCCCTGCACAGCAGCATGTGTTTTGTAATAAGGCTTTATTTTTAATGCACAAGTAACCTAATTACAGATTATGTAAGTGGTAGTGTCCATTTAAAGGGATACTCAATGCACCCTGAACACTTTAGCTTATCTAAATGTCAGGCAGGGTGGAGTGTACCCCCTTATTCTCGTCTTCTGGCATTGTTTGACTGCTACAGCTCTGAAGTGGAGGATTTCCTCTGCCCACATAGCTGTTACACAGCACACAGGATTTTGAATATGCTGCCTGTTGAGGACCAGCTGAGGGACCAATGATTTCAGCATGCTCTAGCATCCAATTCAAGGTGCTGTGCGCAATCCATCAGTCCCCATAAATGCTAAGCAGAGCTAGCATGTGCCAAACTGAGTGCCGCTTACGGGGTTTGGTGGTACACACACACACACAGCACTAATCCCCATAACTTGCATGCCGTTTGCACGCAAGTAGCTCCAAGGACTTCTGCATTCATGAAGCCATGGACCCAAAGAAGAAGAGGAACCAAATGTGGTGGTTAAAGGGTGAGTTTTTAAATTGAATTAAAACTACTAATAAAAAATAGACTAAGAGAGAGAAATAACTTTTATATATTAAAACATTAACCAAAGTAGAGTTGAGAATTGGTTAGAGTCAGGGGTTATGACCAGGAGTTACTTATACATTTTAAGGGCGCTGGAAGAAACAAAAGGTTGCACATACATCCTTTCAAAAATAGAAAGTGATCCTTTCCCTGGTTTTTACATTTAATATTTCATCTTTCAATGTAGTATATTGTCTAACCCACTGGCACTCGAACAGTTAAGGCAAATAGCACTGGAAGGGCCATATAGGCAGTGTCAAATGCAAATGCGGCTTTCTGCAGTGACATACTTGATGGCGACTGTGTATCTCTGCTCTAAATCTCAGTTTTTATTTTTAGTACAGTTGACATGGGAGATACGTCAGATCCCAAAGGTTCTTTGATTTTGCTTGTTTTATAATACATTTCACATAAAAAAATTTAAGGAAGATTTTCAAAATTATCTTGCGCATCACATGCTATACAGTGCTCGGTTTATTCATTTGAAGCCAGTCCTTTTGTTGATGTACTGTTACTTTATTAGAATATCTTTCAACTCAAACCAATTGATTTTATTCTATCTATTCATTAATTTTCACTCTCCATTTGCTTTTGTTCTCAAAGGAAAGCTGTAATTAAAAAACAAATTCGGGTTCCTAACTTTTTCACCCATACATTAATTTGCAATTTTGATTTCTTCTCCTTGAGGGGTATCAAGATTTCTTTCATTCCGATGCAGAATGCAACTAAGGGATACTGAAAGGCGTACTCGCTTGGCAGAGGGGGGGCATCAAGCAGCCAAAGACGTGCGTCATTAAATAGATTGCTTGTGCACCCAATTCTGGTATCACACAGTGATGTGCGTGATGAAAGTTAATTAAATACTTGCCTTTTCAGTATAAAAGGAAATTTCTTTGAAACAAACCAATTTCAAATAATAGTAAATACATGTATTTAAGCAACTGGAAATGGTGTATTCTTTATATATTTTAAATCACATATTTTAGCTATAATATACCAGGTCATAAATATGTATTTCTCTGCTATTACTCTTCCTCTTTTTTTTCTGCTTCTTTGCCTTGCCTGAAAGATCAGGTTAAAATTTCACAGCAGAGTATAGATAGCCTATGCCAACCTAGAAATGAAGGTTTTAAGTTTCTTGGATAGCATTTTTTTAAATTAAATAAAAAGCATATTGAAGTTGTCCAGATGACTTTTCGTTTTGGCTGACATTCCCTGAAAATTGTGGATATTGCATAAAAAAAAACCCAATTTTCATTGTTTGTACAGTCACATTATATAATTTGTCAGTTTTTACACCTACAAAGAACATTAGATGGGATAAAAAAAGCAGCCAATATACCGAATAAAGCAGCTGCCTCTTTTAAAAATGGTGGCACGTTTTCTTTATCTGACAAAATTTACTTAAAAAAAGGCTCGTATTTACAAGCTATTCTTATGGATGGGTATTAATCAAGATAGGGGCCAGCATCGGCAGCATATTTAAGAGTGCTTTGCAAATCTTTTACTTAACATGGGAAGCGCAATCATTAATTAGCGTATTGATAAGTAAGGTATTACAAAGTCCTAGCGCTAATCACTGCAGGGATGCGCAAGCCAAAATTTTAGCTACTCCTAAAATCTACATTTGCAAAATCATTTAGCACCCCCTAAACCCCCACAATAAATCTGATACTCACCTCTAATCCCACGGCAAAAACGGTGGCCCGATCCGCTGCTTCTTGTCACCGAGAGCAGAGTGAGACTGGAAGAAACAGTTCCCAGTCTCCCTCCGTGATCCCTCTGTGGCGCTGAGCGAATCATGAGAACAAGATTGCACAGGGCTCGCAGCCTGGAAGCACAACCCTCAATGGAGTCCTATGTACTCTAGGAGGTGATACTCGTGGCCAGGAAAGGCCGGTCCATGGGGTCGGATGGTGCCATGGCTCCAGGCAACATTTTGCCAGGGGCAACATTTTGAGCCTAAACTAGGCACACCACACAATACTGTGAGTTTTATTCATGTGGTGCACTGTGATACACTCATACACAGTTCACATCACTGCAAGTTTTATTTCTGCGGAGATCTGTGATACACTCACACTCATACACACCGTACATTACTGTATCACAGATCTCCACAGTGATAAAACTCACAGAAATGTGCTGGGTGTATGAGTTTTATTGCTGTGGAACGTTCACACAAGGCACATTTTTTTTTTTCGGGGGGGCTGGATTTCATCCATGGACCCTGGCAGCACAGTGTCTCGGTTCGGGCCATGCTCATGGCGGCATGAAAGCACTACCGCAAGCATCCCAGCGGTTAGCGATGTGTTCCGGGGCAAGGTGGAGATGAAGAGCTTGCCCCGGAATATCACGCTAAAATGGGGACTCTACGGGGAAACTAGAGATGTGCATTCGTTTCGGAAAAATTCGGAATTCGGAACGAAACCCATTAATTCGTAGTTCGGAAGTACTTCCAAATAACGAATCGATACGATACGAAAACGAAACAAAATGGTATAACACGAATTTTTTTCGTTTTACACTGTGTCATCATAATAAAAGAAAAATTTGAATAATTTTTTTGGTGTTCCGGAATTGGAATCGATATCAACTATCGAATTGATATATCAACTATCGAATTGATCTTAAATTAAAATACATGCAATACAAGTAATGCAGTCAGCAAACAACTTTATGAAACAAATTAATTTTGTTTCACAGTTTCACAAGCACCTGTCCCTGTTAAATTGACTCAAATACTAAATCTGTGAGACAGCTTAATATTTAACCCTAGATTGTCTTTTAACAGCAAAATTTGTTTAATTTGGGTTTTATTTAGTGATCCAAAATTCGAATTGATATGAAATTTCAAATCGATATGAAATTTCAAATCGATACGAAATTTCAAATCAATCCAAAACTAAACGAAATGAAATTGGTTACAAAATTCCGAAAACGAAATTATTTAAAATGAACCGAAACTAAACAAAATGAATTTTTCAGCCATGCACATCCCTAGGGGAAACATGTAGGCACAAATTTTCCCTGTTAGCGTCCCCATTTTAGTGTGAAGAATGGAATAGGGCCCAAAGACTCTGACAGAAAAATAATCGTACTGCAAACATACTCGGTAAAACGGAATACCTCCGAAATATGAATTTCTGAAATTTCGGCCGAAATGCAATTCATTAAAAGATGAAACGCACACCTCAAATTCCTAACTTACTCAGCTAACCTCACATTCTTTTCTGCCTTTTTATTCTCGCATCTCTCTCAGCCAGCTCATCTCAGCTATTCATATGCTTACTTCCTCCCAGCTCTGCTCCTTTTTCCATCATTTCAGTCTCAGTATATATATCTATACCTATAAAACCGATTGTCCGTCGCCGCACATTCGGTTTTGCAGCGTCGGACAGATGCTGGATGCGTGCGCAGCCTCTACCCGTCGGCCACGCGTGCATCCAGGAGAACAGGATGCATGCGCAGCAGCCGGGTAGAGACTGCACGCGCATCCTGTAGAGCCGGATGCGCTCGCAGCAGACTGCTATAGGCTGCGAACGCATCCGGCTCTACATGTGTGCTGGGGGGAAAAAATTTATCTATGTGAGCTGGGGCAAATAAATGTATCCATGTGTGCTGGGGCAAATGTACCCATGTGTGCTGGGGCAAATAAATGTATCCATGTGTGCTGGGGCAAATGTACCCATGTGTGCTGGGGCAAATGTATCCATGTGAGCTGGGGCAAATAAATGTATCCATGTGAGCTGGGGGCAAAAGTATCCATGTGTGCTGGGGCAAATAAATGTATCCATGTGAGCTGGGGCAAATGTACCCATGTGTGCTGGGGGCAAATGTACCCATGTGTGCTGGTGGCAAATAAATGTATCTATGTGAGCTGGGGCAAATAAATGTATCCATGTGTGCTGGGGCAAATGTACCCAAGTGTGCTGGGGCAAATGTACCCATGTGTGCTAGGGGCAAATAAATGTATCCATGTGAGCTGTGGCAAATAAATGTATCCATGTGTGCTGGGGGCAAATGTACCCATGTGTGCTGGGGCAAATGTACCCATGTGAGCTGGGGCAAATGTATTCATGTGAGCTGGGGCAAATAAATGTATGCATGTGTGCTGGGGCAAATAAATGTATCCATGTGAGCTGGGGCAAATGTACCCATGTGCTGGGGGCAATGTACCCATGTGTGCTGGGGGCAAATAAATGTATCTATGTGAGCTGGGGCAAATAAATGTATCCATGTGTGCTGGGGCAAATGTACCCAAGTGTGCTGGGGCAAATGTACCCATGTGTGCTGGGGGCAAATAAATGTATCCATGTGAGCTGTGGCAAATAAATGTATCCATGTGTGCTGGGGGCAAATGTACCCATGTGTGCTGGGGCAAATGTACCCATGTGAGCTGGGGGCAAATGTATTCATGTGAGCTGGGGGCAAATAAATGTATGCATGTGTGCTGGAGCAAATAAATGTATCCATGTGAGCTGGGGCAAATGTACCCATGTGTGCTGGGGGCAAATGTACCCATGTCTGCTGGGGCAAATAAATGTATCTATGTGAGCTGGGGCAAATAAATGTATCCATGTGAGCTGGGGCAAATAAATGTATCCATGTGTGCTGGGGCAAATGTACCCAAGTGTGCTGGGGGCAAATATACCCATGTGTGCTGGGGGCAAATAAATGTACCCATGTGTGCTGCGGCAAATAAATGTATCCATGTGAGCTGTGGCAAATATATGTATCCATGTGTGCTGGGGGCAAATGTACCCATGTATGCTGGGGGCAAATGTACCCATGTGAGCTGGGGGCAAATGTATTCATGTGAGATGGAGGCAAATAAATGTATGCATGTGTGCTGGGGCAAATAAATGTATCCATGTGAGCTGGGGGCAAATAAATGTATCCATGTGAGCTGGGGCAAATAAATGTATCCATGTGTGCTGGGGGCAAATAAATGTATCCATGTGTGCTGGGGCAAATGTATCCATGTGAGCTGGGGCAAATACATGTATCCATGTGTGCTGGGGGCAAATGTACCCATGTGTTCTGGGGCAAATGTTTCCATGTGAGCTGGGGGCAAATAAATGTATCCATGTGAGCTGGGGCAAATGTACCCATGTGTGCTGGGGCAAATGTATCCATGTGTGCTGGGGGCAAATAAATGTATCCATGTGAGCTGAGGGCAAATAAATGTATCCATGTGAGCTGGGGGCAAATGTACCCATGTGTGCTGGGGGCAAATGCACCCATGTGTGCTGGGGCAAATGTATCCATGTGAGTTGGGGGCAAAAAATGTATCCATGTGAGTTGGGGGCAAATGTACCCATGTGTGCTGGGGCAAATGTACCCATGTGAGCTGGGGGCAAATGTATCCATGTGGGCTGGGGCAAATAAATGTATCCATGTGAGCTGGGGACAAATGTATCCATGTGTGCTGGGGCAAATAAATGTATCCATGTGTGCTGGGGCAAATGTACCCATGTGTGCTGGGGCAAATGTACCCATGTGTGCTGGGGCAAATGTATCCATGTGAGCTGGGGCAAATAAATGTATCCATGTGAGCTGAGGGCAAATGTATCCATGTGTGCTGGGGCAAATAAATGTATCCACGTGAGCTGGGGCAAATGTACCCATGTGTGCTGGGGGCAAATGTACCCATGTGTGCTGGGGGCAAATGTATCCATGTGTGCTGGGGGCAAATGTATCCATGTGAGCTGGGGAAAATAAATGTATCCATGTAAGCTGGGGCAAATAAATCTATCCATGTGAGCTGGGGGCAAATATATATATCCATGTGAGCTGGGGGCCAGAAACTGGGTGCGATAAACAGCCACATCATTGGGAGCACTGGGCAGCCATATCCTCTACAACAATAGACTGCCCTCCGGGCAGGCTTTATACTTAGTATCTAATAAAAATATATATATATGTTTATATAATACTTTTCTACTGAAATCGATATTAAAAATCAGCCTTTGGAATGTTTTCTAAAAAAGAAAACATGACCGCGCACTTTACCTTGCACCTGGCCCCACAAACGCAAGAGCCGTGGTACAGACTCTGCCAAATAAAGAAAAAGCTAATTTCTTTCAATATTACAAGTCGATTTCGCTTTTTCTAATCTTACCGAAGTGTCTAACAGCTTAAGTGCTCACATCTACAAACAAAGGACAATCAATTACACACTGAGTCCAAAGTGTCCTTCAGTTTCACTCCAAGGCTACATTATTGTCATCTGCCTGCAAACCTACTTAATTCGATTAAGCCACATGTTCAAATGGAAATATTTAGAGGTTAAATATACTGCTTTTACTTTTAAATACATCCAAATAATCATTTAACACAAAACCACATTCAAATACAATGACTTTAGACTATACATTTTAGGAGCCACCACAAACATATATTTATATTATCTTGAAATTGTTAGAATGATGTATACAAACTATTCTTTAATAGAAATGATCACACATACATTGCCCATTTTATTTATTAACAGTAACAGCACCCCGGGGCTTATGTAATTGTGGTAACAGTGCAGCATTTGTCGATAGTATTCTGGGATACTTTAACTAGGCAACCACATTGAGGTATTCTGATGGCATGATAGGAACCAAATTTGTTATGAACTGCAACATGCAAGTGAGAGGACAATTAAGAGAGCTGCTGTCTACGACAAAAAAAAATGACTATACTGCAAGTTGGCACATAGATGTAACATGATAATAAAAGTTAACAGAAAATTGATCTTGGCTAGGTCAACTCAACAATTCCCCAGAAAGAATTAAAAGCTGAACTAATGCTACCAAGGATAAGTGAGGAGTTAGTAGCCTATCTGGCAACCAAAAGGCCAAGAAGCCTATACAAGTACTTGTTCTAGGGCAGTGTTTCCCAAACCTGTCCTCAGGACCCTCTGACACGCCAGGTTTTCCAGATATCTGAAGCACAGCACAGGTGATATAATTTGCTGCTCAGTCTGCATTTCCCCAAGGTGATCTTCAAAATCTGGCCTGGTTGAGGGTCCCGAGGATTGCAGTATGAGAATGAAAGAATAATTATTTTAGTTTGACAATTTTTATTGTGAATGCATTGCAAACAATTCAATGGCATCATTGTACAAAAAGTAAACAATATACTGTACATCAGGAAATAGACATGTGCCATGCTAAGCAGATAGGATAAAATTGGTAGACTCTTGGTGGGACACCAAGGCTAGACATTGGTATGCAGTTGCACCTTAAT